>JAMLFY010000557.1:0-30218 GCA_030441495.1 Dalbergia oliveri
GTTTCCCCATGGCAACCATGCCGGGGTAAGCTTCCTCTATTCATTACGTGCAGTCTCTTGCCTCCACTTCCATCACCAATAGTCACCTGAACCAAACACAAAACAACACATATGAAACACATCAAGATATTCAACCAAAAATCACATATAGTCAGATACTCTCAAAACAAATAAATAAATAGATGGGGGAAAGATCCAAAGAAAAAAAGGTAGAAGGCCTCAACCTCCGCTCCTTAAATAACAGACCACGGCCCCCTCAAAGCCTTGTAGCACCCTAATAATTAACCCAATACGCCTAGGTCGTATCTGATTAATTATAGACTTTACTCTTTGCTTCAATTATTTAACCATACTTTGAAAATACTTAATGAAATTACGAGCCATTTTTTAAAACATGATTGAAAACGTGAGCCTCGCTTAGCCATAAACGATAATAAAGAATAAAGCGAAACCAATGGGCATATCATGAAAAACACATCATATTGGCTCCATCATATGACATCCATAATTACATAACACATAGATATTTTGTACTGCCAATAGAGTTAGGCTAGGTGTAGTCAATCAAACAAAACATAATAGTATGGATGGAAAAATATCCATAAGACGGCACCATCTAATAACACTTAGAGATAGGAATAGATATCCAAGCTCATGTGCAAATTTTAGCGATTGATTCTTAGAGGATAATAAGCTAACTAGCCTGGATAGATTACATATTACGGTGAGAGCATCAACGGGAATCACAAACATCCTTTACTTTCTAAGACGAGATGGAAAGAAAGAAAGAAAAAGGGAGTGAGAAACTTATAAAAGTACTTAGTAGGTACTCACCTCATATGCATCGTGTCATCATCATCGTCCTCAGGAACCTCGGGTTATTATGAAATAGTGAACATGCTAAGATTTATTTATTAAGTTTGAAAAATTACTTTCCGAGGTCCGTTGGTTTTAATCATGCGTCTTGTAATGCATCATAAACTTAGCATGTCATATTTATAATGAACTTTTCCTATCATATATCTTATTAGCATATCATAATAACATAGCTATGCATAAGACCACATCATATTCCTCATCATCATATCATAAATACTATGCATAGAAGAACATCATATTCACATAATACGTTACTTAGTTCCTTAGGTGACTTAAAGTTACTTTCATCATCATTTTCCTCGGCCACCTATACCCTTTTGGGAGTAATCTAGGTTATGAGCTCATACCTTACTAGTCGTCACTAGCATATACTTATCCCTTTTGATAAGTTAAAATCCCGACTCTACCCTTTTGAGAGAACGGTTTAGGGCAAGAATCACCTTTTCACCACCTATAGTCTGATGAGTCCAAAGGATCATTTCCTCATAAGTTTAAGTCACCATTAAGTCTTTGCATGTTATATCATAATACAATTCTCAATTCATAATCATTTATAACATTTTCTCATTTATGTCTTATTCGGAATAATATATATACCAACTCAATCATGCATCCTGGAGATTCAAGAAAGAGGTGGGTCACAATGGACACGCTTAAATACCAAGCTTTCCTAGTGAGAACCTTTCCAAATTACACTTTTATAATATACTTTCTTCCAAACAAGGATAAATTTTTAAATAACAAGAATATTTCCTTATTTCATGTATAGCATTTCTATTGTTGCAAGAGTTAACATCCTCCCAAGTACAACCCCATCCTTAAGTCATGGTATCATACTCAAGAGTTGTTACTTATATTTGCGGACCTTTCTTAATTATCTATAATAAGGGTCGATCGAAATTGCGTGTTAACTAACTCGTGGTTCTATCGATATATAGCCAGAAACAACTTATTTATTTAATACAAATCAAGTACAAAAGGAAGCTCTTCTAAGAGCTTTACAGTACATCCGTTATCTCTTATGTTTTACAGACATATACATACACTTAAGTACAAAAAAACACAAGTTCTCTACTAACTACTGCAAATCCACTTGATCTTCTCCTCGCCTCACGTCTTCTAGATCAACCTGGTAACATCTAAAAACAAATACATAGGGGTGAGAATTCTAACATTCTCAGTAGGGCGTTCCCAAAACATATACTGAAGTTCATGTCATCGTTACCGCCCAAGCCACTTCGATTTATTTAACAAAAGGTGATCATGCATTACATAATGACTATTCATTTTTAAAGTTCAAAATCTATCTTTTCGAAGTGGGTTACTTTTAAGAAAAACCAATCACTTAATACACCTCTACCGTCAGCTATACTCATAGTAAGTTATGGCAACCAAGAAGAACCAATATACACAAATATGTACATGCCCAATGTAATGAAATTCATCTTTGATTTCCCTTGATGAATCAAAAGTATCACATCCCTCTCTATTTGCCTTCGACAAGCCAAAAGGATCTCAATCCACTCCATTTGCCTTTGACAAGTCAAAAGGATCTCACTCACTCTATTTGCCTTTGACAAGTCAAAAGGATCTCGTGTGTCATTATTTGCCCTTGACAAGTCAAAGAGGATCTCATGTTTCGTTATTTGCCCTTAACAAGTCAAGAGGATCTCAAGTTTCTTGTGGATCATAGAATTTAATTCAGGACATCATTCACTGCATGCATAAAACACATACAGGCATCCATTCACAACGAAATTCTCATTTGTATCTTATAAATCAATCTTTTAAACTATCTAGTATGCATTCATATGTCACAAGACATACAGCCAAAAAGGTAACATCAAGTACTCATGTCATTCTAGAACCAAAAATTCCATTACTTCATCAATTCAAATCATTGTTGCATTTCCAGCATAATGGCAGATTTTACACCATTGTAACACGAATTATGTTGCCCTTCAAACAATCAATTCAGAGGCTATAAAAATTTCACATGACACTTCAATGTGTCTAAAACAACCTGTAAAAATTTCAGGGCAATCAGAATTATATAACCACTTCAATAAAATAGGCAAATCTGGTGGTCAGAAGCCACAAATTCATAGTCCAGACTTGTGTTCTCAAAATATTTAGCCCTAGAATTCGATGGAATCATGGTACAAGAAAATTCACAGAGGTATTTCAACATGTTATTAGTCTTGTGTAAAAATTTCAGGAGCTATCTCAATCAATTGCTATGATTAAAATTCGGGCAAGTTTGTCACTTTAGTCTCAACAATTCAGAGCAGCAGTTACAATTCGGTTTCTAATTTTTTTGAGGCATCAAACCTTAGAATTAACCCCTAAGAAAATTCGTGTGTTTAGTATAAGAGGTTAACTACAACATATAATTTTCATGGCTCATGAAACCACCCACAAAATTTCCAGAAAATTCGTGAAAAATTCTGATTACAGAACAGAAATCAGTCCAGCAACCTAGTTCCAATTTCACTTGAGAGAAAACCCATTTTAAAACCATCCAAACACAACACAAAAATTCATACATCAATATCAATATGTTAACCATCAATATCATCAAAATTTTCGGAATTAGGGCAAGCCAAAACAGAATTGAAAAATTTCACAAGAAAGGAAAAACCTACTTTGAGAGCTCTTGAGCTCTATGCTCCAAAGGATGCTCTAGAATGCTTTTGCTTCACTTCAAAGCTTCCCCACCAACATCAAACCCTTCCTTTAACCTCTGATTGTGTGCCCTCAAAGTTGGAAAAAGTGATGGATTCAAATTATAATCGGTTAGATTTGTAGGTTATGATGAATAGAATAAGTTTAGTGAAGAGAGTTTGTGGTTTTAGTGACTTTGAGCTAGGGTTTTGCAAGCTTGAAGCTTGTTAATGGAGTTTGAGAGGAAGAACAATGGAGGAAGGTGCTTAGAGAGGTCTGGCCGAAATTGTGATGAAGGGAATGATAAGATGTTGATATTTTGAGTTTAGGGCAAAATACATAGAATTTTCAAGTCCAAAATGTTTTCTTTGAAGATAATTAGTGTAATTTTGTGCAATTCCTATTGGTTAGTCATAAAGGTGTAATTGTGTGGCACATCTCAAGCCACACACTTGTCCTCCTTAGGTGGCAACTTGCTATGCAAGTTTCATTCGGTGTAAGAACTGAACACGAAATTTTAACAGGTAAACACCGTACCCATTAAATCGATATTACCCGAAAATTAATTTTAAGTATAAAATTATCATTCTCAGATATTCCTAACCTCATTCCCATGTTTCCCTAATTTTAGGCATCTCCGGGGCCCAAATCTAGGGTTTCAGCTGCCCGCGATGGGGCCCACAAGGTTACTATTCACGACCGAAATTTTTTTTTTTTTGACAGTCCGTTGGGCCGCCCTCATAATTACTAAACTATTATATTTTTGAAATTATGATTAATAAAGCTCAAATTAATTTTTAATTAAATTTTAGGGTGTTACAATAGTAACTATATATGCAAGCCCGAAATCATTCAATGATGTCAAATACTTAATAAGCATCAAATCACTACATAGACTTATCATTTAAAACATCAAAGAGGCATCATCATAAATCCTTATCAAAAAGCGTCTTAAACAACCGAAACTCTAGAATCGGGCAACCTCAATTATTGAACTAATTAATTATGCATCTAAGGGATTTATTACCATCAATTATAAGCCTTAAGAACATTATTACACTATATGGGGCAGCATAAGGAAGTTGTTCTTAAGGTTTTACGAATGTGCTAGAAGTTGCGTTTTAACCCTTTCTCGTTCCCTTTTCCCTATGATGCGAAAATTAATTACTAAACCAATTATGAATCATTCTTCCTTATCTAAACATGATAAAATCTGGTTCTTAAGGCCATTAAATGCTCTGGATAGAACGCATAAATTTCATTCTCTAAATTTCTAGAAATCTTGCTTTTTTTTTTGGTTTTCTAGTTGCTAGTTTCATTTTTTAGTATTCGGGTCAATCCTATACTAATTGTTACCAAATTTTCGTGACTAACCAATCTTAGGTAATTATAACATACTAAAATAGATTTGGTAGTAGATCAACTTAAAGAGATCCAAGACTAGTATTAACCTAGCTTTAGCTTATTTATGTAGCTAGTTTTTCTTCTAGCATACATAGAATTGTTCCCTCATCATTAAACATAATAATCACAACTTCAAACATATTAAATCATCATCATACAGGAGTGGTAAACTCAGATCAGTTACCGAAATCATGACCCACATAATTGCATCAAATCACATTTTAAAGTGTACATAAGATACTAGTTTCCCGTGGAAAAATCTTAAAAACCTCAAAACTCTTTTAGAAACTAATTTTTTTTTTTGTTAATCTTGTAAGAATTATTGTAAACATCCCCTTGCTTTATGCACCGTTTAACTGCCACCATAAACCAACACGGGTCTCTAATCGTGTTTGTCACCACGCTTCCTGAAGTTTTCCTATGAAGCGTGTTAGTGAGGACAAGCACGTTGAAAAGACCCATGTTGGTTGTGGGGGAATGCCGGCAGAAAACTGGATGTTACAAATGGTATCAGCTCTTGCACCTCTCCCAGGACGTGCTGTTTGGGACGAACCAAGCGGAAGCTTGTGGGCATGTAACGCCCGGGACGAGGCAAGGAGCCAGTTCCGGTGCCAGAAGGCACGGACAAGGAACGGCTCCTGCCTCCAAGCGGAGGGGTACATGAATGAACCATTACACACCCCTCAGAACCAGAAATGATCCTAAGTTGGATAAGCATGGGACTAGACAGTTAGGGCTGCTTATATGAATTGATTGTACTACCTATGCCACAAAGATACATCTTTCTTTTCGGTAGCCCATCACGAAGAATTCTCACAGCTAAGCGTGCTTCATCTTGGGGTAGTTTTGGGATGGGTGACCTCTGGAAGTTTTCCAGGAAGCGTGTGAGGAAGGATAAAGCACGCGAAAGACCTGTGTTGGTTTGCGGGGTATCCTGCAATCCATAAAGCAACAGTGGATGTTAGTTCATCATCATTATTTCCTTGGGGTTACCCTATACTCCACCCTTTTGGAATAAATTAGGTTATGAGCTCATACCTTGCTAGTTGTCACCAACATATACTTATCCCTTTTGATAAGTAAAAAATTTCGTCTCTACCCTTTTGAGAAATTGAACATAGGGACAAAATCATTTTTTCACCGCCAGTTTGATTGGGTTCAAAGGATCATTTTCTCATATATTTTAAGTCACCTTTAAGTCTTTGAATGTTATATCATAATACAATTCTCAATTCATAATCATTTATAACATTTTTCGTTCATAGTCTTATTCTGGAGATATATATACCAACTGGAATCATGCATCCGGGAGATTCCCAGGTAGAGAGGTGGGTCACAAATGGACACGCTTAAATACCAAGTCTTTCCTAGCTTAGAACCTTTCCAAATTACACTTTTATAGTAATATACTTTCTTCAGCAATAAGGGTAAATTTTTAAATAACAAATAATATTTCATTATTTCATGCATAAGAATTCTCATTGTTTGCAATAGTAACTATAACATGCAAGCCCCTGAATCATTCAATGATATCAATACTTAATAAGCATCAAATCACTTCATAGACTTATCATTTCAAATTTCAAAGAACTATCATCATAAATCTTGACGACCGTCAAACATCCAAACTTTAAATCGGGTAACCTCAATTATCACACTAATTAATCATGCATCTAAAGGATTCATTATCATCATTACCATTAATTATAAGCCTTAAGAACATTATTAAACTATATGGGACAGCATAGGCAGCAAGTTATATTTAAGGCTTTACGGTGTGCTAGAAGTTGCATTTTTAACCCTTCTCATTACCGTCTTTCCTTATGGTGCTAAAATTAATTACTAAACCAATTATGAATCATTCTTCCTTATCTAAACACAATAGAACTTGGTTCTTAGGGCTGCTAAAGGTTCTGACAGTAAATGCATAAATTTCATTCTTAATTTTTTAGAAATCTTGCTTTTACGGTTGTTTTTGGAAGCTAGTTTTATTTCTAACATGCATAGAATCGTTCTCTTAGCAATAAATCATAATCATCACAACTTTGAACATATTAAACCATCATCATACATTAGTACTAAACTCAGTAATATGTAGCCAAATCATGAACCTCATATAATTGCATAAAATCACATTTTAAGTATACATAAAGTACTAGTTTCCCGTATAATTTTTGCAAAGCTTCAAAACTCTTTTAGAAACTAATTCTTTTTTGCTTAAACTTTAAAGAAATTATAAGACTTTAAGCCTCCTTAATCATGAGGCTGATTTATACATTAAAGAATGTTCATGATTATAATTTTCTTAAGATAAAAGGAGCAAGTCTTGAGCTTTAGAGATTTAGGTGATAACTAGAATTATAAACATGCTATGCAACCCATTTTAATCTTGTCTTTATAAGGTGATAACTTGGAAATATAAACATGATGCAAGAAATTGGAGCGCGGTAGTCCACACTGAACCAAGCTTGGAGGGAGAAGAGAATCTCAAAACTTGTAGCGCCGGGGTCCGCATAATGACCAGGAGAGGGAGAAAGAGAATTCTTATTAGCTCCAAACTCAGAATCTCTAAAGAATGAATTTTTTGACTCCAATAATCTCAAGAAAGCTTTAACTTTTATTATCACTTATTTCACTTTGCTTGTGATACTTGGGCAAGTCTTTGAGCTCTAGGATCTTTAGGTGATGACATAAAAATAAACATGTCATGCGTTGATTCTTTTAGCCATTATAAAATAAAGTGAACATAAAATAAATATGAGATGCAACTTTTTATTATCTTTAGAGATTAAGTAAAACATGAAATGCAAACTTGGAAATTTAAACATGAGTATGCAAGTCCATTTATTCATTCTTGAAATTTTAGTGATGACATAGAAATAAACATGATTATGCAAGGCATAAACTTAAACATGGATGCAAGTTCATTTTATTTCTTTACTAGAGCTCTTTAGACTTTAGAGAAATATAAATTCAACCCAATATATCTTAGCAAGACAAAGTGAGAAATACATCTTTCAAGTTCTAAACTCAAGATCATAACATCATAAAAATATTATTCTTTAAAGTTTTGCATCAAGTGGAACTTTCAAGCTTTAGAGGCCTAACTTGTGATGGATTCACAACCAACCTCAAGGTCCTCATCATCAAGCCATCATCTTAGTCCCACCTAGGCCATATGGCCGAATTGTTCAAAGAAAAAGGAAAAGAAAACCAAATGGAAAACTAGAGAAAATCCATGAAATCATCATTTTGAACCAAGAACAACACTTAGCAAAGCATAGAAATAACTTAAAAACAACTCCCTACCTAATTTATTTGAAGGAAAGGAAGAGAACTTGGTTTCTTGAGTGAAATGAAAGAAAATCTCTTTGAGAAATTGGAGAAATTTGGCCAAGGAGGAGGAAGAAGAAAGCTTTTGGTGCTCTAAAACTAGAATTTGTGTAAGTTATGAGCAAGGTTCCAAACTCTAAGCAGCATATTTATAGAGGAATTCAAGCTCATGTATGGACAAGAGGAGGAGGCATAATTTTTGGATTTTTCATGGGGAACAAAGGGAGGAAAATCATTTCTTGTTTGGCATGTTTTATGCCATGTTTTAGGGAATTTTTTGGCATTTTGTTTTAGTGCATTATCTTGCAATAATTCTAATGATTATGGCTGAATTATTTCGTGCATTACAGCCTCATGGAAGAGGGTTTTGTGTGTTCCATGTATTAT
The DNA here is from genome assembly GCA_030441495.1 of Dalbergia oliveri. NCBI lineage: Eukaryota > Viridiplantae > Streptophyta > Magnoliopsida > Fabales > Fabaceae > Dalbergia > Dalbergia oliveri. The sequence goes on from JAMLFY010000557.1 coordinate 8,668, forward strand.
TTAGGTGTAGGCAAGGTATTCATGCAATTTAGAGAATTTACAGTTAAGGGCTTAGGTGAATTAGTAAGCAATTTGAGTGTTTTAAGCAATTTTAGGTTCTAATCAATTTAAATAAATAATTTTGACTCTAGATTAATAATTAGAATTTAATAAGCTTTAATTTGAGCCTAATATTGCTTAGGTTTCGTTAGACGAATCAAAAATCTCAAAATTTGTAAAACTGGAAAAAGGGCAAAATGGTCATTTTACTTAAAAATCCCGAGACTACCAAGCTTAACCAATGGTTAAAAACACCTTTTAAAACATTTTAGTGAGGTTTGGTTAAAGGCATGCAAATCGAGGTTAAAACAGCCACATGGGCGTTTTGGTCATTTCGCGTCAAGCTCAAAATTATGATTCTTCTCCTCTATTAACACACATAACACAAACAATCCCTTATTATTATCAAAACATCCCCTTAGGATGGGTGGGGCCCACTTAACACCCTTAACCACTCCTGGACTACTCCAAGGAGCACGTAATTAGAAGATTACTCCTGATTATACTATAGGCTAACGAGAAGATATAAATAATTAACATAAAATAAAATAAAAACATAAGGTACAACAACCACCAAAGCTCCACTATATACATATATTTTGTACATATGCGCAACGTGTATATAAGTTAGAGCACCTACGATGCTACATAGGGACTTTTATCCAAAAGACCTATCGATGACATAAAGCCTAGCCTACTCATATTAAGATCCAAAAATCGTATACACATAAAATGGATCTTATAACTTCAAATAGAATGGAGGCTTGCACGGTCCCATCCAGGACACTGCAACTACATACAAGTCAAAAGTCCCTATAGGTCTAGCATCCTCCTAGGCAAACCGTTGGCCATCGGATGATGGCCTCACCTACCGGGGACGTCGGGACCCTCCGATGGTCTCTGAATTGAGGAGGAGGATGAAGAAGGTCCATCTCCAGGAGGGGCATAGGTGGTGCAGAGGTATGAACACAACTGGGTGTGCCAGGTGAAGGGGCACACCATCAAAAGGAACACCTGGGTCGAACTCTGAGTGAAAACGAGCTAAAGGAACGAGTGAAGAAAATATACGCTCGGATTTGGGAATTCGCTACTACATACAGCGAATCCAACTCTGCGTCATAATGCCACCTCCACTCCGGCGAATCAAGAAAGAAGATCACGGTCGCGCATCTGTGGGATCTGAGCACAATACAACATACATGCACATAGGGATGAGAATATTATAAAATTCTCAGGAGGAAATCCCGTTAGCATAGATAGGCCTAATTAATAAGGTCATTCATGTAAGTAATATTATATTAGGTCTCATACAAAAATGCTGATAAGATTAGTAAATATAATAATCGTACATATCATCTTATAAATAACCAACTTAATTTCATACTTTACCTCTTTTCTTTCATATAGGGAAGGCTTGATTTCACATTAACAACATCCGGAGCTGGATAATTTTATAAAGGACAATAAACTGCTAGGACATGAGCTCATTCCTATTCGTGATCATCGGACTTCATTTTTTTTTCGCCTCGAATCACACACAGTTCTATTCCTAGCCGATACGTCTACCGACTCATACCATTCTTAGGGAAGTTTATTTTTGCCTTCCCTCTTTAACTCATATAAGCCTTGTTTCTGTTTCCCATAGGTTAAAACATGCCCAGTTAGGAGTTATAGATTTCTTTTGTCATGTACCGTATCATGTATTTCTCTTTTTACAAGGCATGACATACATCATTCAGAGGCATTCAATCACATTAGGGTCTCATTTATATCTCTTAAATAACTCTTTAAAGTAACTATCATGCATGAATATAATTTATGCCTGGGCTAAGTGTCATTTTATCATCATTTTAGTGCAAGTCTACCATTTCAGCACTTGGGCTGATTCACTATGCTAATAGTAGCATTTTATTTCTACATCAAATGGCCAATTCATATGCCACAAAAATTCTCACTGACACTCCCAAATGTCTAGAATAACCTGTAAAAATTTCAGGATAAGTAGAATTCTCTAGCTACTTTAGTAAATTGCACAAATTTAGTGGTCAGGGACCCAAATTCACAGACCAGACCCGGATTCTTAGAATTTTTAACCCTAGCAAATGATTGAATTAGTGCACAATAAAATTCACAGTGATACCTAAATATGTTATTAACTTCAGGTAAAAATTTCAAGGATTCATTCAATCATTTACTATGATAATAAAATAGGGCAACTTTATTGCTTCAGTTTCAACAACTTAGGCAGCACCAGTCACAATTCGGTTCTTGATTTTTTTGAAGTAGTAAACTTCAAAGTTAACACCCAATAAAATTCATGTAGTTAGTTTAAGGTGTTTTATTCAACATATAATTTTTATAGCTTATGAAAACACCCACAAATATATCAGAAAATTCGTGCATAATTGCTGCCTGCAGGACAGCCTGAACTCCAGCAGCCTAGTCCAGGTTTCCTCTAGTGAAAACCCCTTTTTAACACCATCCAAACCCACCACCAAAATTCACACATCAATAACAATATATCATCAACCACATACCATCAAAATTTCGAAATAAAACCAGTCAGAACAGATTAGCAAAATTTTCAAGAGAAAGAACTATGAAAAACCCTACACTTGAAGGCTAGTCTATCTTTGTCTCTAGCTTGTTTCAAGATGAGAGTCCTCCACTCCAAGACTCCCAAAACACCTTCAAAACCCCCTCTGATCAGTGATGGATGAGGTGAATATGATGAGGTTTGGAAATTCTAATCGGTTGGATTGGTAGAGATTGAAGTGTAGATCAATTTTAGTGAAGGAAGGTTTGTGTTTTAATGGCTCTAAGCTAGGGCTTTTGGAATTTGAAAGCCAATTCAAGCTCTTGGCTATGGAGGAACCATCTTCTTCTTCTCCCTTCTGAAGTGGCCGAAGTTGTGGCTTCTTAAAGAAGCCTTGGTTCATGTTTATCTCTTAAGTGATGATGTCATAATGTTATGTAATAGTCTAGGATAGTTTTAATCTTTAAAGATGAAAAGGATGGCTATGATTCAATTTTAAAATTCAAAATTGAATCTTAGCCATTCATGTAATGTAAAAAGATAAGGTTAATCATTTTGTAAAGGTTAAATTAGCTTTCGGTGTTAGAAACTCGTATACGAAATTTCACGAATGGGTGAAATACCGTACTCCTGGTATCCAATATTACCCGAAAAGTAATTCTAAGCATGAAATTTTCATTTCTAAGTACTTCTAACCTCATCCCCATATTTTCACAATTTCTGGCACCTCCAGGTCCCTAATCTAGGGTTTTGGTGTCCCGGCGGCCTGTGGCCCGCAAACACTATTCACGTTTTTTTTTTTTAAAAGCATTGAATCACTCTCATCATTTCTACGTTATTGGATTTTGAAAATTCCAACTAATAAAGCTTAATTTAAATTTTATTTATTTATTTATTTTCTTATATGTATATATATATCTTGGATGTTACACCCACGATCCTCATTTCTGAGTAATAACCTCAGGGCATTTTGGTCATTTTACATAGAGAAAATTGGGATTTGCAATACTTGCACGAATTGCTCCTAACTTCTCTTCTAACTTATATTCCTTTATTAAGGATTGTTTGGTCTCAAATTTTATATAATATTTACCTACGGAATTCGGTAATTCCTAATGACAGGAAAAATTAATAGGAAAATTGGGCGTTACAAGGTGTTCTTCCTAGTGAGCTTGGTTAGGGGAGGGAAATCTGAAAATCCTTTAACCTCCCGTAATAGCCTGCTAAACCCATAAAGCTTCTATTTTCAATACAGTGGTTGGTCTATCCCATTTCATTACGGCTTCTATCTTGCTGGGTCAACAACTATACCTCCTTTCGATACTATATGTCCCAAAACTTCACTTCCTCCAACCAGAATTCACACTTAGAGAGCTTAGCATACAACTTCTTCTCCTTCAACACCTCTAAAACCAACCTTAGGTGACTTTCATGCTCCTCGTGAGTTTGAATGATGAGTATATCATCTATGAAAACAACCACGAACTTATCTAATTAGGGTCTAAAGATCCTATTCATGTAGTCCATGAGAATATTACGGGTGCATTTGTCAGCCAAAAGACATTATGGCGAACTCAAAATGTCAATACCGTGTCCTAAAGGCGGTTTTAGTTATATCCTCATCTCTTACCTTAATTGTGGTATCCCAATCTCAAATCAATCTTAGAGAATCACCGATCCTTTCAACTGGTCTATGAGATCATCAATCCTAGGCAAAGAGTATTTGTTTTTCACCGTTACATGTTTCAATTGCCTATAATCTATACATAACCTCATGCTCCCATCCTTTTTCTTAACAAAGAAGTCCTGGCTCCCCCATGGTGATGCACTAGGTCTTATAAAATTCTTCTCTAACAACTCCTCCAATTGGGTTTTCAATTCCTTCAACTTAAGGGTGACATCCTATAGAGGCTATCGAGATAGGTCCCATTTCCGACCAACTCAATGAGAACTCATCTAAAATACCTCCCTATACCTCTTTACCACAGGAATATCATCTATGTTTGCCAAAGTCCACCCGCTAGCGGCTAGAAGGGCATATCCCTTAGTTTTTTCCCTACTAAAGGTTTGACTGAGTTTGCTAGGGATGACGAAAAGAGACTGGGTAACAATCTGAACAATACATGGTTAGTGTAAAGCCAATCCATGCCAAGAATTATTCCTATGTCTTTCAAGGGTAAACAAATCAAATCTATGACAAAGGATCTATTTTCAACAGTAAGATGACAATTAAACAACATTACATGTATGTACAAGAACGGTTTGTAGGAGTAGAGAAACAATAACGTCAAAAGAAAGCTTAGAAACTTTCAATTTAGAAACTCGACATAGCATGTGAGATAAAAGAATGAGTAGCACAGAGAGTCATATAGCAAAATTAAGGTTCTACCATTTAATTCACACTTACCTTCGATGAGGTCATTGGATTCTGGATTTCCCATTGAGGGTAAAGACCCTCGCTTAAGTTGGCCTGGGTTTTGACTTGACGATCCATTGCTTCTACAATCCTTAGCATAGTAGCCGTGCTTGCACATTTGAAACATACTCCTGCCGGCTAGGCGGGACGATTCATGATTCTTTCCACGGGCATTCCCACGGCTTGTGCGGATTAGGGTAGCAGGAGGGCTCCTTGGGTGTCTTGTCCTTGGCCCCAGGTCTCCTTGATTGTTGTTGTTGTTGTTGCGAGGACCGCCCATTCCTCCTTGATGGTTGCGGTTCACCGTTGTGGTTGAAACGGCCTCATGTTGTCAGAAGGTTGGTTGTCAGGTCTTCTTTGTTGTTGTGGTTGTTGTTGATGCTCAACTGGTTGGATTGGTAAGGATGGTAGTGGTTCCTCATTTGATGCGCGGTTTGAACCTCTGGGCTTGAGGTCCCAAACCACAGGACGATCCACCTCGCGGCTCTCAGCTTTGTGCCTTCTTCCATCATCTACTTTTAACTAGGCGGGAAGTCCCTAATCTCCATGTGCCACCGCCACGTTAAGTTCGGCCCAAACCGGCCTCAAACTTAACGCATTTCCAAACCTCATCGGAATTCCCTTGGAAAACTTGAGAAAACTTGATCAATTCTTCAAACTTCACGTGCATTGGCAGACGATCTCCTGGACCAATTGCATGAACTCGATATCCTTTGCGTTCCTCACGGACTCCCTAATACTTCTCATAGAAGTACATCTGAACACTTCAATTGATTGCCATAGCTTCTAGCAGCCTTGGTGTGGTCCACCAAAACTCTCGTCAGACTTCATCATGTAGGCACAATGACTTTCTGCTCCTCCGACAGGCAATCACCGAGTAGATCTTTTCCATGTTCTTGATCCACTTGTCCACCTTGTCCGTTTCAAAGCTCCACGGAAGGTTGAGGGATTGGCCTTGCGAACTCCCAAAAATGGGCTTGTCCACCCGCTTTAGCGGCTGGACCTTGAGCACATCCCTTGGTTGATTCATGCGATCGAACATACGTTCCATCGCTCTAGCCATCGCGTACAAAAGCTGCGGTCATTCCCTTGTTCTCTTTCGTTCGCGTTCCTATTCTGCCCGGGTGCCATTGGTCCCTAAACACACAAGTCAACAAATAATGAGGTGAAGGAGCTAATATTCCAAGCTAAATGAGCTAGTTACCATGGCACAAACATCAGAACAGGGTCATGAATGGCTATCTATAGCTTATCTCTAATAGCTGAGCACTAAACATGACATACTACCATAACATGCCTACAAGCATGGTTAGTCCAATCCTCAGGCTCCTGAATCAAACCTTTAATAACATAATGTAACACCCTAATATTTAACCCAACATGCCTAGGACGTATCAAGATTAACTATTAGTTATTACTTCCTTTTTAACATCATTTGTAAAATAACTTAGCGAAAAATACAATTTTTTTTTTTGAAATAGAATATGTAAAACAAAGTGCGAGCCTTCGTATGACATAAACGAAACGTAAAGCGGAAGAACAAATAAATCATACAAGACAAAAGCAATAAAGAACACCTCAATCATGAAAACATTCATCATAACATTAATTAACATAGTTTAGGACATAACCACTAAAATATAAAAGAAATGCATAAAGTCTTACCCATATACGTGGTAGAGCTTAGTACATAAGAACTAAATACATAAACGGAAAGAAAAATAAAAGCAAGTACATGGTAAATCCCCAAAGATAAGACTCCCAACTATCACTACCCTCACCCTCCACGCCTTCTGATAATGTTGATCCTCGGATGGGAGATGTAGCCCACGAACTGCGAGCTCCCATAGAGCCCAACGAAATGGAGATCTAGGCATGGGAATCGAGGGAATGGCGTGGCCTCCATGACGTGGTCGCCTCTCGGCCGCGAACACGCCTCGCATGCCTTGGCTGGGTGACAGGGTCCTCGCTACCTCCACCGAGATCCATAGGGAACGAAGGGAAGAGCCCTTCGAAGGATCGACCTCCGATCGAGAACGGGGAACATACCGGGTATCCGGGTGCCGCCGATGAAGAAGGATGGGCACGGGTCCGCGTCTCCTGGGTCACGTCCTCTCAAAGATCAGGTTGTCGCCAAAAGGTGAAGTCGGATCGAAGCGAGAGCGGAGACGGGGAAGCAAATAGGCATCCCATGTACACAAAAACACGCACCTCACAATGACCCTGAAGTGGTAAGACTGATGGGGTCATAGTGCACCTCCCAGTGGGCGGGTCAATAAAGATCACGAACGATGCCATCGGTGTCTAAGATTAACGGAAAAAGAAAGTAGAGAGGGTGAGAATCTTGCTAAAGAATCTCAGTAGGAAGACCTCTATCCTAGTGTCATCGTTTACGTCCAGGAACCTTGGGTTTATTATGAAAGGGTTAAACATGCAAAGGTTCATTATGAGGTTTTTCATAGATAATAATTATCCAAGGTTTGTGTCTTTTATGATGAATCTTAATGCATGTATGCAGCAGAACATGAATGCATGACAATACTTTAGCAAACGAACAATAATCAATCAATATATAAGTGGCATGTAACTTCTCTTGAACATCATTCCTTCTCTTCAAACTTGTGACACCAAGCATCATAATAGTAACCGCACCCTTAAAACTAGGCTATGAGCTCATAACTTAACTAGTCGTCACTAATTCTTACTTATCCTCTTGATAAGCGAATCATAAACATAATCATAATCATCATAATCCCGACTCCTAGAGTACGGGTAGGGGGCTAAGGATCACCCATCATGGGACTTTTTTTCTTCGAAACGCATCGACGGTTGAGAAGACGACTTTGTCCGCTTTGAGGCTATGTCGATGCCCTCACGGTTTTACCTCCTCCTCACCGTAGCAGGAGAAGATATTCTGTGTCACATTAAACATCTTATTTTTCATAACTTTCTTAAGTCCTTCAAATTGTACAGGATTTCACCATAAACGCACCCCAAATTTCCTCAAATTTGAATCATACCACTTAACTCACATAATACATGTTGTCTTAGGAATTCCTCAATCAAATAAACCTTTCAATCGTAAAATCATACTTCTCTTGAATTCATTTGTATCACATAGTCTCATGCATTATGCCCACAATATACCAAAATCATCATCACAACACACCATGAATCCTCATATCTCAAACTAACATTAACACATTCAGACATAACACAAGCATACTTGCTCAGTCTCATTGTCACATTACACTTCCTACTTCATGGTGTCTTACTTTGACCCTTACGGGTCTTAAACTATGTTCCAATTATCCTAACCTTTATTATGGACCTATAACACCTAAAAGGATCATTACCTATAATTCTTTCTAACATTTATGTTCACTAACTCATTAATCGGCATTGTATAGATTAAACATCACGATTACTATTCTTGACTAAGGATTCTTGGATCTAACTGTAACATCCTCCCAAGCACAACCCATTCTTAAGCTATGATATCGTACTTAAGAGTTGTTACTTGTTAATTAGTGGAACTCTCTTAATTATCTATAGCAAATTGATTACGTACGAGTAACTAAGCGTAATTCTATTAAAACATATTACAAGTAAACATCAATTTTATTAAACATCATAAAAAATACATAAGGAAGCTCCTCTATAAGCTTTAGTACATATTGTCTTTAATACATTTACATACATACTCATTTCACTAAGTATAGAATAAACAACAACTACTACACTACAATAATCCTAACTCCTTTGTATAGCAGGATCCTTTGGGGCTTAACCTGAAGCGACACGGAAACACAACATATGGGTGAGAATTACATAATTCTAGGAGGTAACTCCCAGCACAATCATAAATGTCATCGTCATCGCCCAAGCCACTTCTGTTTATTAGAAAAATGTGATCATGTTATCTAAATTAAAGATTCATTTTAAAGTTTTAAAATCATCTTTCCGAAGTGGGTAGCTTTTATTATTCAATCACTTAATACACACATAATACTACTCAATAGCATAGCATTACATTTTGAATATACGTGCCCCTCAGGACATTGGAGGGGACCTTTTTCTTTTTCATGCCCATTAAAAGAGACTTTCCCGTCCCATTAAAGAGGACCTTCCATGCCCAAAAAAAGGGGACTTTCTCTGTCCTTTACTCATTTAGGGGACCTTTCTCGTGCCCTTCATAATATAGGGGACTTTCATTTCTCTACTTAAAACATGTACCATCATCAAATTCACATATAAACAATCAATCACAAGTGATTTTCATTCATTTCTCATAAACCAAACCTTAAAGTCACTATCATGCATTCATATACCATAGACTTGGAATAGATATCAAACTATCACAAATTTCCAGTCATTCTCACATTCCACTTTGGCAGAGTTATTGTTCTGGGTGCAACATTTAATTGCCATATCAAACAACTATTCCAAGAGCCACAAAAAATTCTGTATGACACTATAATGTGTCTAGGACAACCTGAAAAATTTCAGGGCAATCAGAGTTATATAACCACTTCAATAAAATAGGAAAATCTGGTGGTCAAAAGCCACAAATTCATAGTCCAGACTTGTGTCTCAAAATATTTATCCCTAGAATTCGATGGAATCATAGTACAAGAAAATTCATAGAGATATTTCAACATGTCATTAGTCTTGTGTAAAATTTTCAGGAGCTATCTCAATCAATTGCTATGATTAAAAATTCGGGCAAGTTTGTCACTTCAGTCTCAACAATTCAAACAGTATGCAGTCACAATTCGGTTTCTAATTTTTTTGAGGCATCAAACCTTAGAATTAACCCCTAAGAAAATTCGTATGTTTAGTCTAAGAGGTTAAATACAACATATAATTTTCATGGTTCATGAAACCACCCACAAAATTTCCAGAAAATTCGTGAAAAATCTGATTATAGAACATAAATCTAGTCCAGCAACCTAGTTCCAATTTCACTTGAGAGAAAAACCTTTTTAAAACCATCCAAACGCAACACAAAAATTCATACATCAATATCAATATGTTAACCATCAATATCATCAAAATTTTCAGATTAGGGCAAGCCAAAACAGAATTGAAAAATTTCACAAGGAAGGCAATAGAAAACCTACTTGTGATGCTTGAAGAGTTCTAACTCCAAAAGATGCTCTAATTGATTTCTCTTCACACTACAAGGACTCCAAATCAAGTCACAAACCTCCCTTAAGTGATGTATGATGGCTCAAAGTGGAAAAAGTGATGGATTAAAATTCTAATCGGTTGTATTTGTGGTTGGGTGTAGAACAAGTTTTGTGAAGGAGTTTTGGTTTTACCAAGTATAGGCTAGTGTTTTTGGGGTTGAAATGCAAGTTTGGCTCATGGAAATGAAGGTTTCTGGTTCCTCCTTGCTGCTGAATTTTGATGTATTTTTTGGGGAAGAAATGTGACTAGGCTTCTTTAATAAATGCAATGGAAGATATTTAGTGAAGTAATCATCATTTATGTGACAAGGCAACAATGGATGGCTAAGATTTAATCTTGGAATCCAAGATTAAATCTTGGCCTTCCACATACTCTAAAGAGGTGGATATTATCCATTGGTTATGATGGAAATATCTTTCGTGTTAGAAATCATACACCGAAATTCACCGAACGGGTAAATGCCGTACCGATTAAACCATATTGCCCGAAAATTAATTCTAAGCATAAAATTGCCATTCCCACATTTCTAATCTTATTCTCATATTTTCCTAATTTCGGGACTCCTGGCTCGAATCTAGGGTTCCAGCTTCCCCATGGTTGGGCTTAAGGTTACTATTCATCGGCCCGAAATTTTTATTTTTATTTTTTTTTTTGGACAGGTCCGTTGGGCCGCCCTCATCATTGCTAAACTATTAGATTTTTGAAATTAAGATTAATAAAGCTCAAATTAATTTTTAATTAAATTTTAGGTGTTACATTACCACCCACCTTAAAAAGAATTTTGCCCTCAAAATTCCTTTGAAAACAATTTTCAAAAGACAAACTTTCATAAATCAAACAAGGAATTCACACATACCGTTCAAAAAATTCAATCAAATTCTAAACGTTCCTACCTTAGGTCGGATTCTTAGGTGATGATGTCTCTTCAGGACTTATGGTGAAGACCTGTTGTTGTTGCGCTTTGTAGTTGGCTTTGAATTCCCGTTTGGACACTCCTCATTATGTGTCCTGGCTTTCCACGATAGCATACGTTGTCCAAGCCAAGCAAGGTCTACCCCCATGGTTCTTCCCACATTTTGGACAATCTTGGCTCGTAATTGGCCGTTGTTGTTGTTTACCTCCATACAGATTGGCTGAAACGGCTTCCTTTGGGGCTGGCTCATCATCTTGGTCTTCAGGTGCCAGTCTCATTAGAGGTATTCTTAGCAGATTGGATGATTGCCAACTTTTTGTTGGAGTCCTCTGCACGCCACTTATTTACCAAGTTCGCATAATCCCTGAATCTCCAAAAGACTCACGCTGCCTCAATATCTTCACGTAACCCTCCTTCGTACTTCATGCACTTCCAAGCTTCATCAGGATTACGCTGATAAATGGTGGAAAATTTGCAGAGTCTTCGAACTTTGCGTGTACTCTGCTATACTCATGGACCCTTGTTTGAGTGCCATGAATTCCGTTTTGCATCTCACCGAAGCAGGGAAGTACTTGTGGTAGAAAGCTTCCTTGAAGATCTCCCAAGTGACTTCAGTTTGAGAGCTTCGAACAACCCTTGGGTGCCAACCCACCAAAACTCTCCATCCTCCTCCAACATGTAAGTAGCAAAAGCCACTTTCTGGATCTCTGCAAAAGAGAGAAAATTTTCTCCATGGCCTTGATCCATTCTTCTGCTTTACTTGGGTTGAAGGCTCCTCGAAAAGGCGGGGGTTTGCTTTCCTGAACTCTGCGAACTTCTGGTATTCGACGTCCACTTCTACTCCTCCAGGATTCCCAACTGGATTTCCTTCGGCATGTCGATCCAACCTTTCCATCATCCTGTTGGCGACTCAGCTTGTTCTCTCATAGCCGCCATTTCACGAAAGGTGTCCATCATTCATGTTATTTCCGTTCCGCTTCCATTTGCCGATTGAAGTCATCAAATCCCCACACCAAACAAGAATTATTGAGTTGATCAGGCTCAATACCAAGCTAAGTGTCAGCAATCCACAACATTCAAAATCATGTCATACACATATATAGAATTATAATGCATGACATTTACTAAGGAAGCATAGTAGTCCATTCCTCAAGGTCCTACAAGGATGAATCTCTGATACCATAATGTAACATCCTCCCAAGCACAACCCCATTCTTAAGCTATGATATCGTACTCGAGAGTTGTTACTTGTTAATTAGTGGACCTCTTAATTATCTATAGCAAGCTCGATTTACGTACGAGATAACTAAGCGTAATTCTATTAAAACATATTACAAGTAAACATCAAGTTTATTAAACATACAGCTAAAATACATAAGGAAGCTCCTCTATAAGCTTTAGTACATATCTGTCTTCTAATACATTTACATACATACTCATTTCACTAAGTACAGAATAAAACAACAACTACTACACTACAGTATCCTACACTCCTTTGATAAGCATCATCATCCTCTGGCTTAACCTGAAGGCGACACGGAAACACAAACACAGGGGTGAGAATTACATAATTCTCAGGAGGTAACTCCAGTTACACAATCATAAATGTCATCGTCATCGCCCAAGCCATTTCGGTTTAGAAAAATGTGATCATGTTATCTAAATTAAAGATTCATTTTAAAGTTTTAAAATCATCCTTCCGAAGTAGCTTTTATTATTCAATCACTTAATACACACACATAATACTACTCAATAGTAGCATTACATTTTGAAATATACGTGCCCTCAGGATATTTGAAGGGGACCTTTTTTTTCATGCCCATTAAAAGAGACTTTTCCGTGCCCATTAAAGAGGGATTTTTCCGTGCCCAAAAAAAGGGGACTTTTCGTGCCCTTTACTCATTTAGGGGACCTTTCTCGTGCCCTTCACATAATATAGGGGACTTTCATTTCTCTACTTAAAACATGTACCATCATCAAATTCACATATAAACAATCAATCACAAGTGATTTTCATTCATTTCCCATAAACCAAACCTTAAAGTCACTATCATGCATTCATATACCATAGACTTGGAATAGATATCAAACTATCACAAATTTCCATTCTTCCACATTCCAGCACTTGGCAGAGTTATTGTTCTGTGCAACATTTAATTGCCATATCAAACAATTATTCCAAGAGCCACAAAAAATTCTGTATGACACTATAATGTGTCTAGGACAACCTGTAAAAATTTCAGGGCAATAGAGTTATATAACCACTTCAATAAAATAGGAAAATCTGGTGGTCAGGAAGCCACCAATTCATAGTCCGAGACTTGTGTTCTCAAAATATTTAGCCCTAGAATTCGATGGAATCATAGTACAAGAAAATTCATAGAGATATTTCAACATGTCATTAGTCTTGTGTAAAAGTTTAGGAGCTATCTCAATCAATTGCTATGTTAAAAATTCGGGCAAGTTTGTCACTTCAGTTCAACAATTCAGGCAAGTCACATTTCCTTTCTAATTTTTTTGAGGCATCAAACCTTAGAATTAACCCCTAAGAAAATTGTGTGTTTAGTCCAAGAGGTTAAATACAACATATAATTTTCATGGTTCATGAAACCACCCACAAAATTTCCAGAAAATTCGTGAAAAATTCTGATTACAGAACAGGAAAATCCAGAAGTAGTTCCAATTTCACTTGAGAGAAAAACCTTTTAAAACCATCCAAACACAACACAAAAATTCATACATCAATATCAATATGTTAACCATCAATATCATCAAAATTTTCAGAATTAGGGCAAGCCAAAACAGAATTGAAAAATTTCACAAGATAAGGCGAAAAACCCTACTTGTGATGCTTGAAGAGTTCTAACTCCAAAAGATGCTCTAATTGATTCTCTTCACTACAAGGACTCCAAATCAAGTCACAAACCTCCCTTAGTGATGTATGATGGCTCAAAGTGGGAAAAAGTGATGGATTAAAATTCTAATCGGTTGTATTTGTGGGGTTTGGGGTGTAGAACAAGTTTTGTGAAGGGAGTTTTGGTTTTTAAGGATAGGCTAGTGTTTTTGGGGTTGAAATGCAAGTTTGGCTCATGGAAATGAAGGTTTCTGTTCCTCCTTGCGCTGGCCAATTTTGATGATTTTTTTGGGAAGAAATGTGACTAGGCTTCTTTAATAAATGCAATGGAAGATATTTAGTGAAGTAATCATCATTTATGTGACAAGGCAACAATGGATGGCTAAGATTTAATCTTGGAATTCAAGATTAAATCTGGCCTTCCACATACTCTAAAGAGGTGGATATTATCCATTGGTTATGATGGAAATATCTTTTGGTGTTAGAAATCATACACCAAAATCTCATCGAACGGGTAACGCGTACACATTAAACCCATATTGCCCGAAAATTAATTCTAAGCATAAAATTGCCATTCCCACACATTTCTAATCTTATTCTCATATTTTCCTAATTTCGGGCACCTCTGGCTCGAATCTAGGGTTTCAACTGTCAGGTGGCCCGTGGGGCCCGAAAGGTTACTATTCAGGGCCCGAAATTTTTATTTTATTTTTATTTTTTGGACAGGTCCGTTGGGCCGCCCTCATCATTGCTAAACTATTAGATTTTTGAAATTAAGATTAATAAAGCTCAAATTAATTTTTAATTAAATTTTAGGGTGTTACATACACCTTAGACTCTTTTTCTAAGTTTCGCCTTTTGCCTCAGATCCTAGGTTCGACTCTAGGCATAAACACTAATTATGAGCCATTTTCCTTAAGCTCAATTATGCTGGAACAAAAGTTATTATTATTTTCGTGTCTAAGGGTGTTAAGATTTTAGTTCTCAAACCTTTCTATTTACTTAGTCCTTTCTAACCGTCAAAATCGTTCCTAACTTCTCTCAAACATAATCTTACGCATTCTAACTCCTCAAATAGAATTCATACAGTGGCCAACAAGATAGAAAACCAAAAGTATGTATCACGCACAATCGCATAAAATCATGTTATAAGTGCATACGAGTTACTAGTCTTCTCTTGGAATAATTTCATGAGCAAAAAGGTGTTCTGGTAATTGATTACATGTGCCTGGTAATCGATTACTAAGGACTAAATTTTATTCTGTGTTCAAAAACAACTGGTAATCGATTACTAGGGTTAATCGTTTCGAAAATAAAGACATTCGCAGTAATCGATTACGCAAATAGGTAATCGATCATGGTTTGAGGATTATTCTGGGCATGAAGAACAGCCTTGGTAATCGATTAATTGTATGGTAATGACTAGGAAAACCAAAAATCCTTCAAAAAATCACTCTGGTAATCAATTACATAAGCTGGTAATCAATTACCAGAACCTCCGGAATTTGAGAAAACATTATTTTTCACACATTCCAAGCTATTTAAACACCTTGAGACCTCATAAAACATTTTAACATTTTCCTGAAATCATCCTTACATTTTCCAACATACTTAGGGCAAGTCTTTGAGCTCTAGGTATTTAGGTGATAACATAAACTTAAACATGCAATGCACTTATTTTACTTTTTATAAAATAAAGTGAGTGCATAAAATAAATATGAGATACAACCTCATTATTATCTTTGAGTTTAGTGATGACTTGAAATGTAAACATGAAATACAAGCTTGGGAAATTAAACATGACAATGCAAGTTCACTTAGTTGTTCTTGAGAGTTTAGTGATGGCATCAAAATAAACATGTTATGCAAGGCATAATCTTAAACATGAATGCAACTTGTTTTATCTTTACTAGAGCTCTTGCAAGACTTTTAGAGGGACATTACTAGCCTAACCCAACATGTATCTTGAACAAATAGGGGATGAGCTTTAGAGTTCTTAGCACCAAATCTTCAAAGAAGACTTTGGTTTGAACTTCATCATCAAGCTCATGAGTATGGACTAAGAGGAAAACACCAACACTCAATGAAACATCATGAATAAAACTACTCATATTCTTTATTTTATTGCTCATGAGCTTCAATCTAGAGTAAACTCTTAGAACGGCCGACCACACTTTAAGGTTGGCAAGGGTAAGCTTAGAGCTCTTTGAAAACATGTGATTAATTTTTATTTAACAAAGCTTTTGTGATCTACTCAACATTTTTAGCAAACTTTGTTCAAAAAAAGGAAAAGGAAACCAAAATCATTCAAGGGGAAAAGAAGGAGGAAAATAAAACCAAGGAAAAGAAAGAAACACAAAGCATGTATAGTCCAAGACCAAGTTGTTTCAAGCTTTAGAGGTTTCTCACATGGCGTCACAAGTCCATTATCTTGAAACCTCATCATCAAGCCAAATTTTTTTTCTCAACAAAGGCTCTAGGCCAAAAATAAAAGAAGAGAAAAAGAACTTAAAAAAAACCAAGAGGAACACTAGAACTTTTCCTTAAAGGAAGCACAAAAACTTGGAAAATAAACCCCTACCAAATGAAATCTTTGAAAGAGACGAAAGGAAGCTTTGTTCTCTTGATGAAATGAGAAGAATCCTTGAAACTTAGAGGAAGAATTGGCCAAAGTGAGGGAATTTGAGAGGAAATGAGAGAATTTTTACAAGAAGTGTGAACTTAACAAATGAACCAAAGTGTGACAAGATTCATCAAGGCTTGGTATTTATAGAAATTTTCAACATTGAGGCTTCCAAGGAGGAGGAGGAACCGGTACTATTTGGAGAGGAGGAGGAGGAAATATCTCTTGATTGGTATGGGCAAGGCATGGGCAAAGCATGGTGAGGTATGGTTTGAGGTATGGCCTATGTAACACCTAATAATTAACCAAATACACCTAGGTTGTATTGATTAATTACTAGACTTTACTCTTTGCTTCAGTTCTTTCATCATACTTTGAAAATACTTAGTGAAATTACGAGCCATTTTTTTTAAACATAATTGAAAACGTGAGCCGCACATAACGTGAACAATAATCGAAATAAAGCGAATAACGTGTAGATATAGCATGAAAAACACATCATATTGGCTCCATCATATAACATCCATAATTACATAACACATAGATAGTTTGCCTACCAACAGAATAAGACTAGGTGTAGGCAATCTAACAAATATAAATAATATATGGATGGAAGGACATCCATTAATGGCACCTAGTAATAACACTCCAAGGATAGGGATAGATATCCAAGCTCACGCAGTTTAGTGAATGTTCCTCAAGGATAATAAGCTGGTTCACCAAATCAAGTACATCTACCAGGTGAGAGCATTAACTTCACGAACATCACCATCACTTGAAGACGATGAAAGAAAGAAAGAGGGAGTGAGAAACTTATATAAGAATCTCAGTAGGGTACTCACCTCATATGCATCGTGTCATCATCATCGTCCTCAGGAACCTCGGGGTTATTATGAAATAGTGAGCATGCTAAGATTGATTTATTAAGTTTGAAAATATACTTTACCGAGGTTCATCCCTTTTAATCATGCGTCTTATAATGCATCATAAACTTAGCATGTCATGTTTATAATGAACTTTTCCTTTCATATATAATAACATAGTTATGCATAAAATCACATCATATTCCTCATCATCATTTCTTAATATTATGCATAGCAGAACATCATATTTCTCATCATCATCTCATAAATACTATGCATAGCAGAACATCATATTCACATAATGCATTTACTTAGTTTCTTAGGTGACTTAAAGTTACTTTCATCATCATTTTCCTGGGCCACCCTATACTCCACCCTTTTGGGAGTAATCTAGGTTATGAGCTCATACCTTACTAGTCGTCACAGCATATACTTATCCCTTTTGATAAGTTAAAGTCCCAACTCTACCCTTTTGAGAGAACGGGCTAGGGCAAGAATCACCTTTTCACCACCTATAGTCTGATGGGTCCAAAGGATCATTTCTCATAATTTTAAGTCACCATTAAGTCTTTGCATGTTATATCATAATATAACTCCAAATTCATAATCATCAGGATCATAAACATTCTCATTGTTTGCAACACAACTATATCATGCAACTATGAAGTCATTCAATGATATCAAATACTTAATAAGCATCAAATCACTACATAGACTTATCATTTCAAACTTCAAAGAATCATCATCATAAATTCTTACGAAAACCGCCTAAACAACCGAAACTTTAGAATTGGGTAACTCAATTATCAAACTAATTAATCATGCATCTAAGGATTCATTATCATCATTACCATTAATTATAAGCCTTAAGAATATTATTAAACTATATGGGACAGCATAGGCAGTAAGTTATATTTAAGGCTTTACGTTGCTAGAAGTTGCATTTTTAACCCTTCTCGTTACCAGCTTTCCTTATGGTGCTAAAATTAATTACTAAACCAATTATGAATCATTCTCTCTTATCTAAACATAATAGAACCTGGTTTAGGCTGCTAAAGTTCTGGAAGAATGCATAAATTTCATTTTCTAAAGTTCTAGAAATCTTGCTTTTACATTTTTTGGAAGCTAGTTTTATTTCTAACATGCATAGAATCATTCCTTTAGCAATAAACCATGATTATCACAACTTTAAACATATTAAACCATCATCATACAGTAGTACTAAACTCATATTAGTGGCTGAATCATGAACCTCACATAATTGCTTAAAATCACATTTTTAGTACATGTAAGATACTAGTTTCCCGTAAAATCTTTGCAAAGCCTTAAAACTCTTTTAGAAACTAATTCTTTTTGCTAAACTTGAAAGAATCTTCATAATTAAAATTCTCACTTAAGATAAAAGGAGCAAGTCTTGAGCTTAAGAGATTTATGTGATATCTTAGAATCATAAACATGCTATGCAACCTCATTTTAATCTTGTCATTATAAGGTGATAACTTGGAATTATAAACATGATATGCAAATCCATTTCTTTATCTTTAAGATTTAAGGTGATGACTTGAAAATTAAACATGATGCAAGAACTTGAAATATAAACATGATGCAAGAAACTTGAGCGGCAGGAGTTCGCATTAGTGTGGAGGGAGAAGAGAATCTTAAGAAACCGTAGAGCGCCTGGAGTCCGCACTGACCGTGAAGGGAGAAGAGAATTCTTATTACATCTTATTAAGCTCCAATCTCAAGACTTCTTAAAGAAATTCAACTCCAATAATCTTAAGGAAATTGAAAGTGATACTCATTTCCAACTTTGCTTGTGATACTTGGGCAAGTCTTTGAGCTCTAGGATCTTTAGGTGATGACATAAAATAAACATGTCATGCGTTGATTCTTTTAGCCATTATAAAATAAAGTGAGAGCATAAAATAAATATGAGATGCAACCTCTTTATTATCTTTAGAGATTAAGTGACAACTTGAAAATATAAACATGAAATGCAAGCTTGGAAATTTAAACATGAGATATGCAAGTTCATTTATTTATTCTTGAGAATTTAGTGATGACATTAAAAGTAAACATGGTTATGCAAGGCATAAACTTAAACATGGATGCAAGTTCCTTTTATTTCTTTACTTAGAGCTCTTCCAAGACTTTAGAGAAATATAAATTCAACCCAATATATCTTAGCAAGACAAAGTGAAAATACATCTTTCAAGTTCTAACTCAAGATCTTTATTTTAACATCATAAAAATATTATCTTTAAAGTTTTGCATCAAGTGGAATTTTCAAGCTTTAGAGGCCTAACTTGTGATGGATTTACAACCAACACTCAAGGTCCTCATCATCAAGCTATCATCATATTCCTTCTTAGGCCATTTGGCCGAAATATTATTAAGAAAAATAAGGAAAGAAAAACCGAAATTTAAAGTTTAAACTAGTGAAACCTTCAAGTTTTAGAGGTCTAACTTGTGAAGGCTTTGCAACCAACACTCAAGAACCTCATTATCAAACCATGGTCTCATCATAATCTAGGCCATAAGGCTGAAATGTTTTAAAAGAAAAGGGGAAAACAAATTCAACAAAGCTAGAGAAAGTCCATGAAATCATCATTTTTGAGCTAGAAACATAACTTGTCATAGCATAAAATGAACTTAGAACAACTCCCTACCTAATCTATTTGAAGGAAAGGAAGAGAAATTGGTTTGAGTGAAATGGAAGAAATACTCTTGAAAACTTGAAGAAGAATTCATCCAAGAGGAGGAGGAAAGAAAGCTTTTGGTGCTTTGGAAAAACTAGAAATGTGTACAATTTTGAGCAAGCACTTAAGACTCTTAAGCATGCCTATTTATAGAGATTGATGTATGGACAAGAGGAGGAGGAAAATCTGACTAAATTTGAGGAGGAAACAAGGAAGGAAAAATCATCTTGTTTGGTGGCTTAAACATGGAATCATGAAACATTTCCTTGTTTTCATACCTTGAGTTTTGTGTCAAGTTTGATAAATTTTTCTGATGCATATTAGGCCATATAATTTCGTGCATTATAGCCCAAGGAAGAGAAATTTGTGTGTTCCATGCATTATTTAGGTGTAGGTAGGTATCTTTGCAAATTAGAGAATTTGCAATTAAGGGCTTAGGTGAATTAGTAAGCAATTTGGGTGTTTTTAAGCAATTTTAGGTTCTAATCAATTTAAATAAATAATTTTGACTCTAGATTAAGAATTAGAATTTAATAAGCTTTAATTTGAGCCTAATATTGCTTATGTTTTGCTAGACGAATCAAAAATCTCAAAATTTGCAAACTTGCAAAATTCGTAACTTCACTTCAAAAATATCCAGGCCATCCGAGCTTAACCAATGGTTAATCATAGCTTAAAAACACCTTTTAAAACATTTTAGTGAGGTTCGGGTTTAGCGGCATGCAAATCGGAGTTAAAGCCGCATGGGCGTTTTGGTCATTTCGCGTCGAAAGCTCAAAATTGAGATTCTTCTCCTCTATTAACACACATAACACAAACAATCCTTATTATCCTCAGAACATCCCCTTGAGGACGGCCAGGCCCACGATCCTTATTTTCTAGTAAAATAACCTCAGGGGCATTTTGGTCATTTTACACGTAGAAATTCGGGCTTTAACTCTTGCAGGAATTGCTCATAACTTCTTTTCTAATGTTATATTCCTTTATTGAGGATTGTTCGGTTCGAATTTATATAAGAATTACCTAGGTAATTCGGTAATTTCTAAATGACAGTAAAAGTTGGGGCGTTAACACCTTAGGCATGGCTCCTTGAGTGAGATAAAATTCAACATGTGACACTTTCCTTGGGCCATGAATTCGGCCTATGGGCAACTAAGGGGGAGGATTAATTTGCTCATCTAATTGTTTTAGTGATGTGTTTAGGATGTTTCTGTTATCTTAAGATTTTGGTTAGGAGTTATAAGAAAGTGTTTAGGGAGTGATCATACTAGTATTAACAAATTAAATTCATTTTCTTAGTCCAATGAGCATGGCACAATTCCTTAATTTAAGGAATTGGAGAGAGAAAACACTTTTCAAGATTCCATGTCAGGAATCTTAATTTAAGAATGCAATTAGAGTTTGTCCAGAAATCT
>JAMLFY010000558.1:0-30210 GCA_030441495.1 Dalbergia oliveri
TGATGGTATGCATACAATAATGTTGAACTAAAAAGTATGATAGATCTCTATAAGCTAAAGCTAAATAATAACTTTTTTGTATGCAAATATAATTAAGGCATAGGTGTAACACCCTAATAATTAACCCAATACACCTAGGAGGATCTGATTAATTACTAGACTTTACTCTTTGCTTCAGTTCCTTAATCATGCTTTGAAAATACTTAGTGAAATTACGAGCCATTTTTTTTTTTAAACATAATTGAAAACGTGAGCCGCGCTAACGTGAATGATTTAGCAAAATTTAAAAGACACATAGGAATTTACAAACATCACATCATAATATATTGGCTCCATCATACAGCATCCATAATTACATATCATATAGATATTTTGCCTACCAACAGAATAAGACTAAGTGTAGGCAATCTAATAAAACATAAATAATATATGGATGGAAGGACATCCATTAATGGCACCTAGTAATAACACTCCAGGGATAGGGATAGATATCTGAAATATACGAGTGAAACTAGCAGGATTAAGTTCAGCTATCCTGATAGCCTCAATGTGATTCACGAACGCTTCCTTCCGTTTCTGAAGACGAGATGGAAAGAAAAATAGAGGGAGTGAGAAACTTATAAAAGAATCTCAGTAGGGTACTCACCTCATGATGCATTGTGTCATCATCATCGTCCCCAGGAACCTCGGGTTATTATGAAATAGTGAGCATGCTAAGATTGATTTATTAAGTTCGAAAATATACTTTACCGAGGTTCGTCGTTTTAATCATGCGTCTTATAATGCATCATAAACTTAGCATGTCATGTTTATAATGAACTTTTCCTTTCATATATAATAACATAGTTATGCATAAAATCACATCATATTCCTCATCATCATTTCATAATACTATGCATAGCAAGAATATCATATTTCTCATCATCATCTCATAAATACTATGCATAGCAGAACATCATATTCACATAATGCATTTACTTAGTTTCTTAGGTGACTTAAAGTTACTTTCATCATCATTTTCCTGGGCCACCCTATACTCCACCCTTTTGGGAGTAATCTAGGTTATGAGCTCATACCTTGCTAGTCGTCACCACCATACTTATCCCTTTTGATAAGTAAAATTTCCTCTCTACCCTTTTGAGAGACAGACTAGGGGGCAAGAATCACCTTTTCACCGCCTATAGTTTGATGGGTCCAAAGGATCATTTTCTCATATATTTTGAGTCACCTTTAAGTCTTTGCATGTTATATCATAATACAATTCTTCATTCATAATCATCATAACATTTTCTCATTTATAGTCTTATGCCGAAATAATATATACAACTTAATCATGCATCTGGAGATTCCCAGGAAAGAGAGGTGGGTCACAATGGACACGCTTAAATACCAAATCTTTCCTTAGCCAGAATCTTTCCAAATTGCACTCTTACAGGAATACACTTTTTCCAGGAAGAATATGTCTTTATTTCATGCATAAGTTTTCATTGTTTGCAACAACAACTATAACATACAAACCAGGGAATCAATCAATGACACCAAATTCTTAATAAGCATCAAATCACATTTTAAGTACACATAAATTACTAGCTTCCCATAAAATTCTTACAAAGTTTTAAAACTCTTTTAGAACTAATTCCTTTTGTTAAACTTGAAAGAAGTCATAGGACTTTAGGCCTAAATTAACCATGGGACCGATTTATAACTTGAAAGAATGTTCATAATTAAATCTTTCACTTAAGATAAAAGGAGCAAGTCTTGAGCTTTAGAGATTTAGGTGACATCTTTGAATTATTACCATGCTATGCAACCTTATTTTAATCTTATCTTTATAAGGTGATAGCTTGGAATTATAAACATGATATGCAATTCCATTTCTTTATCTTTAAGATTTAAGGTGATAACTTGAAAATTAAACATGATGCAAGAACTTGAAATATAAACATGATGCAAGAAACTTGAGCGCGGAATCGCATATGACCAAAGGGAGAAGAGAATCTTAAGCAACGGAGCGCGGTAGTCCGCATAGGAATTGTGAGGGAGATGAGAATTACATTTTTTTTTAAGCTCCAATTCTCAAGACTTCTTAAAGAATAAATTCTTTAACTCCAATTATCTCATTTCTTTGCTTATGATTCATAAAGTCTTTGAGCTCTAGGATTTTTAGGTGATGACATAAAATAAACATGCCATGCATTGATTCTTTTAGCCATTATAAAATAAAGTGAGAGCATAAAATAAACATGAGATGCAACTTCTTTATTATCTTTAGAGATTAAGTGACAACTTGAAATTTAAACATGAAATGCAAGCTTGGAAATTTAAACATGAATATGCAAGTTCATTTATTCATTCTTGAGAATTTAGTGATGACATAGAAAGTAAACATGGTTATGCAAGGCATAAACTTAAACATGGATGCAAGTTCATTTTATTTCTTTACTAGAGCTCCTCCAAGACTTTAGAGAAATATAAATTCAACCCAATATATCTTAGCAAGACAAAGTGAAAAATACATCTTTCAAGTTCTAAACTCAAGATCATAAAAACATCATAAAAATATTATTCTTTAAAGTTTTGCATCAAGTGGAACTTTCAAGCTTTAGAGGCCTAACTTGTGATGGATTCACAACCCACCCTCAAGGTCCTCATCATCAAGCCATCATCTTAGTCCCACCTAGGCCATATGGCTGAATTGTTCAAAGAAAAAGGAAGAAGAAAACCAAATGGAAAAACTAGAGAAAATCCATGAAATCATCATTTTGAACCAAGAACAACACTTAGCAAAGCATAGAAATAAACTTAAAAACAACTCCCTACCTAATCTGATTTGAAGGAAAGGAAGAGAACTTGGTTTCCTTGAGTGAAATGAAAGAAAATATTCTTGAAAACTTGAAGAAAGAATTCAGCCAAGAGGAGGAGGAAATGAGAGCTTTTGGTGCTCCTAAAACTAGAATTTGTGTAAGTTATGAACTAAGCATCTAAACTATCTTCAAGCATGCCTATTTATAGAGATTTTGCAGCTCATAAATGGACAAAGGAAGGAGGAAATCTGACCAAAAATTAGAGAAAATAAGGAAGAAAAATCATTTTGTTTGGTGGCTTAAAACATGGAATCATGTTTCCATGTTTTCATGATTCTTTGTTTTCATTCTTTGGATTTTTGTGTAATAATTTTCTGATTATTACTCAATAATTTCGTGCATTACAGCCTTGTGGAAGAGGATTTTGTGTGTTCCATGTATTATTTAGGTGTAGGCAAGGTATTCATGCAATTTAGAGAATTTACGGTTAAGGGTTTAAGTGAATTACTAAGCAATTTGGGTGTTTTAAGCAATTTTAGGTTCTAATCAATCTAAATAAATAATTTTGACTCTAGATTAATAATTAGAATTTAATAAGCTTTAATTTGAGCCTAATATTGCTTAGGTTTCGTTAGACGAATCAAAAATCTCAAAATTTGTAAAACTTACAAGAGATGGGCAAAACGGTCATTTTACTTAAAAATTGCCCGAGACCACCCGAGCTTAACCAATGGTTAATCATGGCTTAAAAACACCTTTTAACACATTTTAGTGAGGTTCGGTCTAGTCGGCACGCAATTTGTTAAAACGCCGCAAGGGCGTTTTGGTCATTTCGCGTCTGAAGCTCAAAATTAGGATTCTTCTCCTCTATTAACACACATAACACAAACAATCCCTTATTAACATCAAAACATCCCCTTGAGGATGGGTGGGGCCCACGATCCTCATTTTCTGAGTAAAATAACCTCAGGGGCATTTTGGTCATTTTACACGTACAGAAAATTGGGGTTTGCAATACTTGCACGAATTGCTCCTAACTTCTCTTCTAACGTTATATTCCTTTATTAAGGATTGTTTGGTCTCAAATTTTATATAATATTTACCTACGGTAATTCGGTAATTCCTAATGATAGTAAAAATTACAGTAAAATTGGGCGTTACATTACTCCCTCCTTAAAAAGAATTTCGCCTTCGAAATTCGTTACTGAGAATAGCTCTGATCCTGTGCTTATATTGATTTCAGCTTCCATGTAACTTCTTCGGTTTCATCCGTCCATGCTACTTTGACTGGGACAACCTTGTTCCTTAACCGCTTAACTCCTCGGTCAACGATTCGTGGGTGGTAAGTTAAACGTTAGGTCATCTCTTAATTGTACATGTTCTGGCTCTAGTACATGACTTGGGTAGAATGATATTTCCTTAACTGGAGACATGGAAAACATCATGAAGGTTGGACAGACTCTGGGGTGGAATACTGAGGCTAGATCCTATTTTGCTAAGGATTTCAATGGACCAAGAAATCTGGCTCAATTTCTTTACTTTCATTGCTCGGCCTATGCATGTGGTGGGGGTGATTCTTAGGAACACATGGTCCCTTCTTGAAAATCTAGCGGTTTCGCCGCTTGTCCGCATAGTTTTCTCGACTTTGAGCGTGAGATCTTATCCCTAATCTTCTTGATTTGTTCGTCGTTTCCCTCACAATATCCGTTAAGTAGACTTTGCTCTTGGGCTCATACCAACATAGAGGTGATTGACACTTCCGTCCATAGAGGGCCTCGTATGGTGCCATACCGATACTTGCATGAAACTTTGTTATATGCAAATTCAAATAATAAGGTACTTATCCCAACTCTTCTTTGATCTAAAACACAAGCCCTCAACATGTCCTCCAAAGTTTGGATAGTTCTTTCAGATTGACCGTCCGTTCGGGGTGATAAGCCGTGTCAACAAGCTTGAACCAAACGCCTTCTGAAGGCTCCCCAAAACTGACGTGAATCGCGGATCTCGATCAGATTATCGTCGACGGACGTGTAACCTTACTATCTTCTGAATATAACGTGCTAACCTATCCAAGGAATAAGTCACCTTAATAGGTAAAAAGTGGGCTGACTTAGTCAACCGATCCACTATTACCCAAATGGCGTCATGATTCGCTTGGGTCCTCCTAGTCCAGTTACAAAATCCATGGAGATACTATCCCACTTCCACTCTGGGATTGATAGGGGTTGCAACATTCCAGGGTCTTTGGTGCTCAATCTTCACCTTTTGACATACCAAGCATTTATTCACCCATGTGCACACATCCTTTTCAATCCAGGCCACCAGAACATCTTCCTCAAATCTTGATACATCTTGGTGGCACCAGGATGAAGGGTGAAATGACTCTTATGGGCTTCCTCCAAAATATCCTTCGGAGGTCACCACTAGCAGGTACACATATACGACCTTCAAACCTCCATAAACTATCATTCCCTTGGGTAAAACCTTTCAACTTATGAGCTCTTACCTCTAAGGTCTCTTGAAATTCCTATCTTTCCTTTGGGCTTGAGCAATTCTTTCCTTGAATTCACTTGTCACACTAAGGTGACAAGCTCTTATGCCCTTAGTGGTCAAGGTCATTCCTAGGTTGAGGTCTCTAAATTGCTCAATTAACTCAATCTCTTTCACCATCAAACGGGACACTTGTAAGGATTTCCTACTTAGGGCATCAGCTACAACATTAGCTTTACCTGATGATAGTTTAACCCGAAATCATAATCTTTTAAAAACTCCATCCACCTTCTTTGCCTCATGTTTAGCTCTTTTTGATCAAAGAGATATTTCAAACTCTTGTGATCGAAAACACCTCAAACCTCACTTCGTATAAATGGTGTCTCCAAATCTTTAGAGCAAACACGAGCGGCTAACTCAAGGTCATGGGTGGGGTAATTTGCCTCATGTGGCTTGAGTTGCCTCGATGCATAGGCCACCACTTGCCTATCCATCAGGTACACAACCCAAACCCTTCCTCGAAGCATCACAGTACACTTCGAAAGGCACATTGGGGTCGGGTAACACTAAAACGGGGTTGAGGTTAGCTTGTGTTTCAGCTCTTGAAAGCTCTTTTCACACTCAGGGTCCATGAAAAAGAGGTGTTTTTCCTAGTTAGCTTAGTCAGAGGAAGGGAAATCTGGGAAAATCCCTTGATAACCGACGGTAAAACATGCTGAAACCTAAGAAGTCCTACTTTAGTTCCGTGGTTGGTCTTTCCCAGTTCAACCGTTTCCACCTTACTAGGATCTACAGCAATTCCTTTCTTAGATACTACATGCCCTAAAAATTTCACCTCATCCAACAGAATTCACACTTAGAAAGCTTGGCATATAGTTTCTTTTCCTTCAGGATTTCCAGTACTATGGTTAGGTGGCGTTCATGCTCCTCGTGGGTCTTAGAGTAGATGAGAATGTCATCTATAAAGACAACCACGCTGATCTAAATAGGGTCTAAAGATCCTATTCATGTAATCCATAAAAATCCGGAGCATTGGTTAATCCAAAGGACATTCCTCCAAACTCAAAATGGCCTATTTGGACGAAAGGCCGTTTTTGGTATATCTTCATCTCTCACCCTAATTTGTGGTAACACTGACCTCAAATCAATCTTAGAAAACACTGTTGCCCCTTTAAGCTTGTCCATCAAGTCATCTATCCTAGGCAAAGGGTATTTGTTCTTCACGTCACTTTATTCAATTGCCTATAGTCAACACACATCCTCATACTCCCATCCTTTTTCTTCACAAACAACACAGGGGCTCCCCAAGGTGACCACTAGGCCTAACAAACTTTTTCTCCAATAAATCCTCCAATTGAGCTTTCAACTCGGCAACTCTAATGGGGACATCCTGTATGGGGCTATGGATATGGGACCTGCACCCGGAAGCAATTCTATGGAAAACTCTATCTCTTCTGGGGGAAACTCTATCTCATCTGAAATACTTCGGAATAATTCCTATCGGTATCTCATCGATACTTTGCTCAAAGTCTACATCACTAGCGGCTAAGAAAATATAACCTTTACTCTCACCCTTACCACGTCCATTTCTCCATGTTATGTAAAGACTTATGGGTTTCTTAGGTCTAATGGAACAGGAAAAAAGTAATGGTTTCTCATAGGTTAAACAGTACACGGTTGGCTTCAAGCCAATCCATGCCAAGAATCACATCTAAACCTTGCATGGGTAAGCAAATGAGATCTAAAACAAATGATCTATTCTCAATAACAAAATGGCAATCTAAACAACATTTACAAGTCCTAACGGGTTTTACAGAAGGGTAGAAACAATAAGGTCAAAAGGAAGCTCAGTTATATGCAAGTTAAGGGTTTTAACACACGAGTGGGAGATAAAAGAATGGGAAGCGCAGAATCATCCAGTACAATTAAGTTTCTACCATACATATTACACTTACCTTCCACGAGATTTCGTGACTTGTCGTTTCTTCAACATTAACGGTGAATACCCTTCCTTGGTATTCCTGGCTTGGGATTGGGGTTGGCGGGTTCCTTCTCTGCATTCTTGGGAGTAATGACCTGGTTTTCCACACCGGTAGCACATTTTGTTCCTCGACATGGCATGCTCCCATGATTCTTGCCGCACTTGGGACATTCCATGGATGGCACGGGTCGTGGAGGTGCTCGGACCTCTTTGTGGTGCTTTCCCTTTATTGTTATTATTGTTGTTGTTGCAATTGTTGTTGATTATTATAGCGGTTGTTGTTGTTGTTCGGTCTTCCTTGATGAAAGTTCCTTTGTGGCACTTGTGATCTTGATTGATGTGGAAATGGAGGTCGATTTTGCCTCTTGAACTGTTGACCTTGAGGTGTCAGCTTTTTGATGATATTCTCAGACTTTGAAGTACCCAGCTTCTCTGCCCTTCTTCAATGATGCGGCATTTGTTGACTAAGGTAGAGAAATCCCTAATTTCCAAGTGTGCAACTGCACATTAAGTTCTGCCTTTAACCCTGACTCGTATTTAATGCATTTCCAATACTCATTCAGGGTTACCTTGGTACATCCTTGAGAACTTAATGAGTTCCTCAAATCTGGCAGTATCCTGAGCCACATTCATATCCCCTGGACAAGTTGCATGAATTCAATGTCCTTAGCATTTCTAACCGACTTAGGAAAGTACTTCTCGTAAAAATGGACCTTGAATAATTCCCAATCAATGTCCACTTCGGTTGCCTCCAGGAGTCTTCGAACACCGTCCCACAAAAGGGCATCACCCTCAAGCATGTGGGTGGCAAAAGTGACCTTCTACTCCTCGGAACATGGAACTACGCAAAGACCTTCTCAATATTCCGAATCCATTCATCTGCTACATTAGGATTAGGGTCCCTTGAAAACGGGTGGATTCGCCTTACGAAATTCCCAAACGAGCATGTTCGGAATTTCATGTCCTTGATTTATATTAGCTTGACGATTCTGATCCATCCATTCCATCATCATTCTCATGGTCCTTGCTACGTCGCGAAGTGCTTCAGCGGTCTCATTATCTTGGTTATTCGTGCCGCTCCTAGTCGTCGTCGTGCCATTGGTCCCTATACACACAAAACAGGCAACACTGAGGTGATCAAGCCCAATATTCCATGCAAAGTGAGCAAGTTACCATGGCACTTTCAACATACAGTAGTCATGTATTTCTAATCCTCAAGCTCATCCTAATGATAAACATCTACACATGACATTACTAACGTATTATGCTTTAGAAGCATAGTCAGTCCAATCCTCAGCTAGCGGGGAATCTTGATACCAAAATGTAACACCCTAATAATTAACCCAATACACCTAGGAGGTATCTGATTAATTACTAGACTTTACTCTTTGCTTCAGTTCCTTAATCATGCTTTGAAAATACTTAGTGAAATTACGAGCCATTTTTTTTAAACATAATTGAAAACGTGAGCCGCGCTTAACGTGAATGATTTAGCAAAATTTAAAAGACACATAGGAATTTACAAACATCACATCATAATATATTGGCTCCATCATACAGCATCCATAATTACATATCATATAGATATTTTGCCTACCAACAGAATAAGACTAAGTGTAGGCAATCTAATAAAACATAAATAATATATGGATGGAAGGACATCCATTAATGGCACCTAGTAATAACACTCTAGGGATAGGGATAGATATCTGAAATATACGAGTGAAACTACAGGATTCAAGTTCAGCTACCGGTGAGCCTCAATGTGATTCACGAACGCTTCCTTCTATTTCTGAAGACGAGATGGAAAGAAAAATAGAGGGAGTGAGAAACTTATAAAAGAATCTCAGTAGGGTACTCACCTCATGATGCATTGTGTCATCATCATCGTCCCCAGGAACCTCGGGTTATTATGAAATAGTGAGCATGCTAAGATTGATTTATTAAGTTCGAAAATATACTTTACGAGGTTCGTCGGTTTTAATCATGCGTCTTATAATGCATCATAAACTTAGCATGTCATGTTTATAATGAACTTTTCCTTTCATATATAATAACATAGTTATGCATAAAATCACATCATATTCCTCATCATCATTTCATAATACTATGCATAGCAGAATATCATATTTCTCATCATCATCTCATAAATACTATGCATAGCAGAACATCATATTCACATAATGCATTTACTTAGTTTCTTAGGTGACTTAAAGTTACTTTCATCATCATTTTCCTGGGCCACCCTATACTTCACCCTTTTGGGAGTAATCTAGGTTATGAGCTCATACCTTGCTAGTCGTCACCGCATATACTTATCCCTTTTGATAAGTAAAAATTCCTCTCTACCCTTTTGAGAGAACGACTAGGGGCAAGAATCACCTTTTCACCGCCTATAGTTTGACGGGTCCAAAGGATCATTTTCTCATATATTTTGAGTCACCTTTAAGTCTTTGCATGTTATATCATAATACAATTCTTCATTCATAATCATCATAACATTTTCTCATTTATAGTCTTATGCCGAAATAATATATACCAATGGAATCATGCATCTGGAGATTCC
This sequence comes from Dalbergia oliveri, assembly GCA_030441495.1. Taxonomy (NCBI): domain Eukaryota; kingdom Viridiplantae; phylum Streptophyta; class Magnoliopsida; order Fabales; family Fabaceae; genus Dalbergia; species Dalbergia oliveri. The sequence continues at coordinate 9,842 of JAMLFY010000558.1, forward strand.
AGGAAAGAGAGGTGGGTCACAATGGACACGCTTAAATACCAAATCTTTCCTTAGCCAGAATCTTTCCAAATTGCACTCTTAAAATACTTTCTTCCAGGAATAAAATATGTCTTTATTTCATGCATAAGTTTTCATTGTTTGCAACAACAACTATAACATACAAACCAGGAAGCAATCAATGACACCAAATTCTTAATAAGCATCAAATCACATTTTAAGTACACATAAATTACTAGCTTCCCATAAAATTCTTACAAAGTTTTAAAACTCTTTTAAAAATAATTCCTTTTGTTAAACTTGAAAGAAGTCATAGGACTTTAGGCCTAAATTAACCATGGGACCGATTTATAACTTGAAAGAATGTTCATAATTAAATCTTTCACTTAAGATAAAAGGAGCAAGTCTTGAGCTTTAGAGATTTAGGTGACATCTTTGAATTATTACCATGCTATGCAACCTTATTTTAATCTTATCTTTATAAGGTGATAGCTTGGAATTATAAACATGATATGCAATTCCATTTCTTTATCTTTAAGATTTAAGGTGATAACTTGAAAATTAAACATGATGCAAGAACTTGAAATATAAACATGATGCAAGAAACCGGGTAGTCCCAGGAACAGTGGAGGGAATCTTAAGCAATGCGCGTAGTCCGCAAGGACCTGAGGGAGATGAGAATTACATTTTTTAAGCTCCAATTCTAAGACTTCTTAAAGAATAAATTCTTTAACTCCAATTATCTCATTTCTTTGCTTATGATTCATAAGCAAGTCTTTGAGCTCTAGGATTTTTAGGTGATGACATAAAATAAACATGCCATGCATTGACTCTTTTAGCCATTATAAAATAAAGTGAGAGCATAAAATAAACATGAGATGCAACTTCTTTATTATCTTTAGAGATTAAGTGACAACTTGAAATTTAAACATGAAATGCAAGCTTGGAAATTTAAACATGAATATGCAAGTTCATTTATTCATTCTTGAGAATTTAGTGATGACATAGAAAGTAAACATGGTTATGCAAGGCATAAACTTAAACATGGATGCAAGTTCATTTTATTTCTTTACTAGAGCTCCTCCAAGACTTTAGAGAAATATAAATTCAACCCAATATATCTTAGCAAGACAAAGTGAAAAATACATCTTTCAAGTTCTAAACTCAAGATCATAAAAACATCATAAAAATATTATTCTTTAAAGTTTTGCATCAAGTGGAACTTTCAAGCTTTAGAGGCCTAACTTGTGATGGATTCACAACCCACCCTCAAGGTCCTCATCATCAAGCCATCATCTTAGTCCCACCTAGGCCATATGGCTGAATTGTTCAAAGAAAAGGAAGAAGAAAACCAAATGGAAAAACTAGAGAAAATCCATGAAATCATCATTTTGAACCAAGAACAACACTTAGCAAAGCATAGAAATAAACTTAAAAACAACTCCCTACCTAATCTGATTTGAAGGAAAGGAAGAGAACTTGGTTTCCTTGAGTGAAATGAAAGAAAATATTCTTGAAAACTTGAAGAAAGAATTCAGCCAAGAGGAGGAGGAAATGAGAGCTTTTGGTGCTCCTAAAACTAGAATTTGTGTAAGTTATGAACTAAGCATCTAAACTATCTTCAAGCATGCCTATTTATAGAGATTTTGCAGCTCATAAATGGACAAAGGAAGGAAAGAAATCTGACCAAAAATTAGAGAAAAAAATAAGGAAGAAAAATCATTTTGTTTGGTGGCTTAAAACATGGAATCATGTTTCCATGTTTTCATGATTCTTTGTTTTCATTCTTTGGATTTTTGTGTAATAATTTTCTGACTTATTACTCAATAATTTCGTGCATTACAGCCTTGTGGAAGAGGATTTTGTGTGTTCCATGTATTTTTTAGGTGTAGGCAAGGTATTCATGCAATTTAGAGAATTTACGGTTAAGGGTTTAAGTGAATTACTAAGCAATTTGGGTGTTTTAAGCAATTTTAGGTTCTAATCAATCTAAATAAATAATTTTGACTCTAGATTAGTAATTAGAATTTAATAAGCTTTAATTTGAGCCTAATATTGCTTAGGTTTCGTTAGCAAATCAAAAATCTCAAAATTTGTAAAACTTACAAAGAAGGGGCAAAACGGTCATTTTACTTAAAAATTGCCCGAGACCACCCGAGCTTAACCAATGGTTAATCATGGCTTAAAAACACCTTTTAACACATTTTAGTGAGGTTCGGGCTCTAGTCGGCACGCAATAGTTAAAACGGGTAAGGGCGTTTTGGTCATTTTGCGCGTCGAGCTCAAAATTAGGATTTTTCTCCTCTATTAACACACATAACACAAACAATCCCTTATTAACATCAAAACATCCCCTTGAGGATGGGTGGGGCCCACGATCCTCATTTTCTGAGTAAAATAACCTCGGGGCATTTTGGTCATTTTACACGTACAGAAAATTGGGGTTTGCAATACTTGCACGAATTGCTCCTAACTTCTCTTCTAACGTTATATTCCTTTATTAAGGATTGTTTGGTCTCAAATTTTATATAATATTTACCTACGGTAATTCGGTAATTCCTAATGATAGTAAAAATTCCAGGTAAAAATTGGGGCGTTACACATATATGATTGTGATGCTTGTATATGTGACATAAAGCATGAAGATGTTATGTGCATATAATTATTAATACTTTTGACAATTATGTAACACCTTCCTAATTACCATGTTCTGCTCAAGTATTAACATAGTAATTAGTAGAGTATTACTTACATTCATAATCTATACTAGTCGACATACCATGCAGGAAGGTAATTTAGACGTATATGTTGGAAAGCTCGTATTTACATTTATGAACATCATAATGTAGTTTACAACATTTATATTATACCAGTACACAAACTAGTTAGCTCCTAAACTCAGTCCAAAGCTAATGTACAAAGAAACACCCAACATCAGCCTATCCTATCAAAGTCGAAGCCCAACAAAATTTCATACAAACAAAAATGGACCTCGACAACATCTACTAGGATCCATTTAAATGGCTAGCGGGTCTATGATGAAACGTTATGGCGTATAGTGGATCCAAATCCCAATGCCACTGCCATTGGGGTGAATCTAGGAAGAAAATCACTGACGCATTATGGGAATCTGAATACAATACAACACATATGCACATAGGGATGAGAATATTATAAAATTCTCGGAGAGTATTCCCTCAAGTATGAATAGACATAACTAGCATTTTCATCCATATAAGTAATATCATGTAAGGTTGTATGCAACAATATTTATAAAAATAAGAATGACAATTATACATTTATTCTTGTAACCAAGGAACTCACTTTGCTAGTTTTCTTTTCTTAACATGGGGAAAACTTAATTTCACATTAAGAGGTATCTATAGTGGATAATTCTATAAAGGATAATAGACTGCTAGGACATGAAACTCATTCCTATCGTGATCATCGAACTTCATATTTTTCCATTTTCGAATCACACACAGTTCTATTCCTAGCCGATACGTTACCGACTCATAAAATTTCCTGGGAATTCCTTATTTTTGCCTCCTCTCTTTGTTCCACATAGTCTTGTCTTCTTCTTTCCCCATATGTTCAAACATGCACCAGTGAAATTTATACATGCTCTTTTCTCATATAACTGCACCATGTATTTCTTTTTTCTTCTCAAAGGCATGCTTACATCACATGTAGGCATTCAATTACATCAAGTCTCATCCATGCCTCATAAACAATTATTTGAAACAACTAGCATGCATTCATACGCCATGTACTTGGACTAAATGTCATTACTGTCATTAATTTAAGTCATTCTTACCATTAGCACCTGGTAAATTTGTCGTACCATAACAACATTTAATTCCCACATCAAATGGCCATTTCAAGAGCCACAAAAATTCTCCATGACACTTCAATGTGTTTAAGAGACCCTGTAAAAATTTCATAAGAAAAGGAGCTTTCTACCCCTATTAATTAAATTGTACAAATTTAGTGGTCAGAGACCACTTACTCACAGCTAGAATAGGGTTATTACAATTTTCAACCCTAACAAATGATTGAATCAACCCACAATAAAATTTAAAGTGATACTTTAATATGTTATCAAGTCCCTATACAAATTTCAAAGGGTAGTTCAATCATTTGCTATGGTAATAAAATCAGACAATCTTATTGCTTTAGTTCAACAATCAAGACAACATCAGTCTCATTTCAATGTCCGATTTTTTAGGGCAGTATACCACACAACCAATGCCCAAGAAAATTCATGTAGTTTGTTGAGATTTTATCTTCCACATATATTTTTTCCATTTCATAAACAGGACCATAAATAGGTCTAAAAATTCACAAAAATTTCCTATTGTAGTAGAGAAATCCAGTAGCCTAGTCAAAACTTCTTTTGATAAAAACCCTTTTCTAACACCATCGAAACACACCACCAAAATTAATACGTCAATATCAACATAATATCAACAAATATAACTAGAAATTTCGGACCTAGCTCAATCAAAACAGAATAAATTTGAGAAGAAAAGGCAAAGAAATCCCTACTTTTAGTGACTTAATGGCTCCTTGGCCCCAAGGTGCTCTAAGATTGCCTTCTTGCTCCCCAAAGCTCCCCAAATCAACCCAAACTTCTTCTTAACTCAGTGAGGGTGAGGTAGCAAGGTACGTTTTGATGAGTAATAAAGATTTTAATCGGTTAGATTTATAGGAATTGAAGTGTAGAACAAATTTTATAAAGGAATTTTGAAGTTTTAACAACTCTAGCTTAGGGTTTATGGACTTAGAACTCCTAAGGAATGAAAATGGTGACTTGTGTTTATCTTAGATATTATGTAATATAAACATATAATTCTTAAAGATAGTAAATGGAATGGATGGCTAGGATTTAATCTTGGATTTCAAGATTAAATCTTGCCCTCATATGTCTTAAATGGAAGACATCATCCATTAGTGATCAAAACATCTTTCGGTTTAAAAATCACACACCGAAATCTTACCGATAGGTAAACGTTAGACCCAATAACCGATATTACCCGAAAATTAATTCTAAGTATACAATTTTCATTTCCACTTATTTTTAACCATATTCCCATGTTTTAAATTCTGGGCATCTCAGGGTCGAATCTAAGGTTTTGGCTCATGGGCCTACGAGGCACGCAAAACACTAATCACTTTTTTTTTTTGGCTCGTTCATAGTTGTTCTCATCATTATTACACCTATCAGAATCTTAATATTCTCATTAACAAAGTCTCGATTAATTTCTAAAGAAAATTAGGGTGTTACATTGCCACCCACCTTAATAAAAATTTTGTCCTCAAAATTTCATACCTGGAAACAATTCCAGATGATCTTTCTTCATGTTTGACTCTAACTCCCATGTGTATTCTTCATTCCAGCCACCCCAAGCCAATTTTACTAGTTGCACAGATTTATTTCTAAGTTTCCTGACTTCTTATCAACGATCTAGTAAGGAGGGCTTGAAATGTCAAGTCATCGCGTAATTGTATAGATTCAGGTTCAATGATATGGTTTGGATTTGGATAATACATTATGAGTTGAGATACGTGGAAGACATCATCAAGATTGGATAAATGTAGGGGTAAGGCTATCTAATAAAGGCTAACCCAATTTGTTGAAGGATTTGAAAAGGGCCTATGAACCTAGGTGACAACTTTTTGACTTTTGGAGCCTTACCTACTCCCGTAGTGTGTGTGACCTTCAGGAATACATGTTCTCCCTCTTGAAACTTCAAAGGTTTCTTTCGAGCATTGGCATAGCTCTTCTGACAACTTTGTGTGGTGAGGATTTTTCTCCTAATTTTCTGGATTCTCTGTTTGATTAACAAGATCAGGTCCTAATAACCTCCTCCCTCAATCATACCAATACAAAGGAGATTGACATTTCTTTCCATATAAAGCTTCATACGGGGCCATGCCAATACTAGCGTGATGGCTATTATTATAAGCAAACTCAACCAATGGAAGCAATCTATCCCAACTTCCCTTCTCTCACCAACATGCCCTTAGCATATCTTCCAAGTCTATATGGTGCGTTTATTTGTCCATCCGTTTGGGGGTGATCAGTCTCAAACAAAGTTTGGTTCCAAAGGCTCTTTGGAAAGCTCCAAGAATCTCGAAAGTAAATCTTTGGTCTCGTTAGAAACTATTGAAGAGGGAATACCACGTAGCCTCATTATTTCTTGAATATACAAAGAAGCTAAGTTATCCAAAGGATAACTAGCTTTTATGGGTAAGAAATGAGTGGACTTAGTCAATTTATCCACTATAACCCATATAACATCATGACTTGACGACGTTCTTGGTAAACCCATTACAAAGTCCATAGAGATATTTCCGCTTCCATTCAGGACTTCTAAGGGGTGCAAGGTCCTAGCTGCTTGTGTTCTATTTTAACTTCTTGGCTAGACACTTCAGAATAAACTCCACTATGTTTCTCTTCATCTCGGCCACCAAAACATCCTCTTAAGATCTACATACATTTTACTAGTTCCAGGGTGTATGGTGAATTCGCCTTATGCGCCTCCTTTAAGATCTCATTTAAGATTACCACTAAGGTACACATACCCTATCCTTATACCTCCATATACCTCGCTCTCTAAGTAAATTTTGGCAACTTCTTTGTATGAACTGATCTTAAAATCTCTTGAAATTCTCGATCGTGTTGTGTGGACAAAATTTGTTCCTTGAACTTACTTATTACTTTATCTGACCTAACACCGCACTTTAGGTTCACAGACATACCTACACTTAGCTTCTTAAGCCTCTCCACTAGCTCCGTTTCTTGATTATTAGGCATGCTACACTCAGGGATTTCCTGCTCAATGTATCAACCACAACATTTGCTTTGCCTAGATGGTAATTTAGGTTGAACTCATAATCCTTGAGAAACCTCATTCACCTTCTTTGCCTCATATTCAACTCTTCTGAATCAAAGATATTTTAAGCTTTTGTGATCAGAGAAGACATTGAACTGTACACCATAAAGATGGTGTCACCTTCAAAGCAAAAACCACAGCCGCAAGTTCAAGGTCACGAGTTAGGTAGTTTACTGTGGGGTTTCAATCCCGAGAAGCATAGGCAACCACGTTTCAGTTCTACATCAACACACACCCTAAACCCTTACTAGAAGCATCACAATAAACCTCAAAGGGTTCATGAGGATTGGGTAATACTAATATGGGAGCCACGGTCAACTTCTTTTCAACTCTTGGAAACTATTTTCATACTCTAGCATCCATTTAAATTGAGTATTCTTTCAATTTAACTTCGTCAAAGGTAATGCTATCTGAGAAAAACCCATGATAAACCATCTATAGTATCAGCTAACCCTAGGGAACTCTTGAATCTTTGATAGCTCTCTGCGCGTCTACTATCAAAATAGTCTAAGTCCCCTTATTTGTAGTATAAGGTAACTCAGGTCATTCTTCCTAAGGATACACAGGTTATGTTATCAAACCAAAATTGCTAAATACAACAAGGGGGGTTTGTGATTTTCAGAATGTAAAAATAAAGAAAAATGAAATGCTATTGATCAAAGAATCAATCCCAGACATCACGATTATTGGCAGAATTCATCATGGTTTAAAAGAGTCCAAATCCTGATGCTACTCTGTTAACCCAAATTTACTATATGATCATATAGTTATTATTCAACAACCTTCAAATCACAATCGTAATTTTAAATGAATGTTGAATTACATGCAATTGGATTAACCTGGATAACTAATCAGTTACTCAGCCTTACTTGATTTCATCAACGAATTCGGTCCTATATCTAATCAGATATAATTCAAACATAATCATGTTCAATAACTGAATTCATATTTGAAATTGAAGTTGAGAAAGGAAAGCATACATACGAAAATGGAAAATTACAAAACAAAACTCCGAATTCAAACCAATTATCTATGATGTCCAGGATTGAAAAGAGTTTAGCCTTCCATGGATATCTCCATTGAAAGCTTTCTGTATGAACACCTTAGATACAAAAGAAAAATAAGAAGACAAGTAGAGAGAGATGAGAGATTCTGATGTGTTTCTTTGAATGAACAACTTAGGCTTAAATAGAAAATGAAAAGATAAGATAAAGCTTGAAAAATCTGAAGGATTTCCTTCCAATCAAAAGTGTCCCCTCGGATTACATCTTATCCAGATGTTATCTATCAAAATAATTCCAGATTTTCGAAATCTGATCTGGATAAGATAATCCTCTCTGGATAAGCTTTCCATAGACATATTATATGACTCATTTGGACCAGAAATGAGTGAGATATGCCCAATTATGTGAGGAAAGGTCTTGGACCCGTGTCAGCACGAGCTCTGCAACTTTGCAGCCCAATTAGGCCATGAATCGGGCCGAATTTGATGAAGCTTGTGAAACCCAAAATTGTAGATCTCGGTCTTAGCTTTCAGGAGACACCAAAATCACAAAAATCCAATGTCTATAGAGCCCAAAATGATCTGTGCAACATGGAAAGGTCATAGTGAGTGTAAAATCCGAGATTAACCAAGTTTTGACAATTAAATCCAATGAAGCCCAATTATGAAAAACTCAATTAAATCATCAAAATTAAACACATGTAGAAACCAATTAGGCCAAGTATGCAACCATAATAGGTGCCTTAAAATTTCTCTATCAAATTCCCCCACACTTAGTCTTTTGCACTCCTGGGCAAAATCCATAAGTTGAATCCTAGGGACCTCAAAATGTATGATTGGGAACAAGGAACAAACACTTTATGCACAAGAATTCAGAACACATATGAATATTTTCTTAACATCTCCAGTGAACAAGAAGACAAATCCAATCAAAAGATGAACCAAGAGTAATAGAATCTCACTAAGAAAACTCTTAAGTGTTTAGGCTTGTATTTACCCTCATAACACATCATGAATGTTAACACTACCATAAGCTTGACAAACCTCTAACATCAACATTTGAAACACATGCACATAAAGATCAAAAGGACTTTTCAGGTTGTAGCGGGGTTAAGGTATGGGAGGATATAAGAAAGGATACTAGCTATCAACCTAAGAGACTAAAAGAGCAATGAAGAATGACTCCACATAAACATGCAAAGTTATCTCAAGAGATACAATGCAACACCAATGAACTCCATTTTGCCTCTCATCAACCAATTTTTTTTTTTTTCAAACTCACCAACATGCACATCTATAGTATTTACAAATAAACACAACTATTTTTTTTTTCAACATTTTTTTTCTTCTTTTTTTTTCTTTTTTTATTTTTTTTATTTTTTTTATTTTTATTTTTATTTTTTTTGAAATAAAAGATACACCTTTACACTTATTTAAGAACTCATTCCAAAGCTCTTTTACTCCCTAAGGTTAGGGTGAATCATTGTTTTTCACTTCATAAGCTTGCAATGAGTTATAAAACAAAGGATAGTTTAAAATAGGCTCAAATAGGTAAACAATGGAATCAGTGCAAGGTAGGCTAATTTGGCAAGTAGCACAAAAACAAAAATGGCCTAAATCATCTCATTACATGCATGTGAATCAAAAGCTTCAACAAGAGTCAAGTCAAGTTCTAGAGTAACCAACAAACATGAGTGAAAACACACTAGCAAGGAAAAATAGTCATTCATATGTTGAAGGCTCAAAAACTCTCAAGGGATAAATCTACCACAAATGGTCCATCAATTGATCATCAATGCTCACTAAAAATGCCAAGAATCCATCCATATCATGTCATGAAAATTTGAGCACAAAGCCAAAACAAATTTTTATTTTATTTTATTTTATAAAGACTTAGAAAGATAAATTCCTAACTCTAAAACACTCCCCCACACTTAAATCACACATTGTCCTCGATGAAATCACAAAACAAAAGATAAAGAAACATGTGTAATTAAAGAGCAAAGGAGGAAGAACTCCCTTATTATGGTGGAAAAATTTGCACTTGAGGGTAAGTGGGCTTATCCAAGGATACCTCCTCAAGTTGCTCCCCTACCAATGTTGGGTTCTCATGAAAATGCTTCAGACGATGACCATTTACCTTGAAACTCTTGTCACTAGATTCACTTTTGATCTCCACTGCACCATAAGGAAAAATGTTAGTTATAACAAAAGGGCCATCCCATCTTGAACGAAGCTTCCGGGCATGAGCTTAAGACGAGAATTGAACAAAAGCACTTTTTGGCCAATAGAGAATTCTTTTCTAGAAATCATCTTGTCATGAAATATCTTGGTTTTCTCCTTATAAAACTTAGAATTCTCATAAGCCTCCAAACGAAGCTCCTCAAGTTCCTACTAAAGTTTTCTTTCCACACCGCTTTGTCAAAATCCATATTACAACACTTCACTGCCCAATATGCACGATGCTCAATCTCCACTGGAAGGTGGCACGCTTTACCAAACACAACACGGAATGGGGACATCCCTATAGGTGTTTTGTAAGAGTCCTGTGAGCCCAAAGAGCATCCTCAAGCCTACGGCTCCAATCTTTCCTTGCACTACCTTTTGCAAAATTTTCTTGATCTCTCTAAAAACCTAAGCCTGCCCATTAGTTTGTGGATGATAGGCAGTGGAAACTCTATGAACAACCCCATACTTCCGAAGCAAAGCTTCTATGGTCCTATTGCAGAAATGACTCCCTTGGTCATGATGATAGCACGAGGCACACCAAACCTGCAAAATATGTTAGACTTGACAAAATCCTCCAACAACACGTGCGTCATTAGTCTTGGTGGCCTTGGCCTCCACCCATTTGGATACATAATCAACAGCAAGCAAGACATATGTAAATCCAAAAGAGTTAGGAAAAGGGCCCATAAAATCAATACCCCATACATCAAAAACCTCACAAAAGAGAATAGGTTGCTGGGCATTTCCTGTCTACGAGTAATGGTGATCCTTTGGCACTGCTCACAAGTTGTAAAAACTCGATGTGCATCCCTGAAAATGGTAGGCCAATAGAAACCAGAGTCCAATACTTTCCTACCTGTCCGTGGTCCAAAGTGCCCTCCAAGGGGAGGCATGCAGAAATGAAGTCCTAACTGGATCTCATGATCTGGTATGCACCTCAATTACCTGGTCACTACAAAATTTCCATAAATATGGATCATCCCACACATAGTATTTGGAATCACTTTTTAATTTAGCAATCTGTGACCTAGATGCATGTTGGGGTAAAACAATGCAACCAAGAAATTAACTAAATCAGCAAACCAAGGGGAAGGGTTGGTATCATGCAGCATAAGCCTCTATCAGGAAAATCTCTGATAGGCAAAGGGTCAGGATCCTCCAAGTGATCAGCTACCAAATTCTATGCACCGCTCCTATCTTTGATCTCTATATCAAACTCCTGAAGTAATAACATCCAACGAATCAGCCTGGCTTTGCATCTGGCTTTTTCAATAAGAACTTCAATGCTGCATGATCTGAAAAGACAATCACTTTAGATCCAAGTAAATAAGAGCGAAACTTGTCTAATGCAAAAACAATAGCCAAAAGTTCTTTCTGTGGTAGTATAGTTAGCTTGAGCTGTGTCCAATGTCCGTGAAGCATAGGCTATAACATGAGACATCTTATCAATTCTTTGAGCTAAGACGGCTCCAAGTGCAAGATTAGAGGCATCGCACATCAGCTCAAAGGGAAATTCCCAATTAGGTGGTTGGATGATGGGGACTGTAGTGAGTCGCCTCTTCAACTCATCAAATGCCTGCTGACAAGGTAGATCAAAAACAAACTCCACTTCCTTCTGACAATCTGGATAGAGGCAAAGCTATCTTGCTGAAATCCTGTATAAATCTCCTGTAAAAACCTGCATGGCCAAGAAAAGAACGCACTTCCCGCACAGATACGGGGTAAGGTAAAGAAGCAATAACATCTATCTTGGCCCTATCAGTCTCAATGCCTCTCCTAGATACTAAATGCCCAAGACTATCCCTCTGTCACCATAAAATGACATTTCTCAAAATTCAGCACAAGATTAGTCTCAATGCACCTATCCAAGACTCTAGACAAACTCTCTAAACATGCATCAAATGAGGACCCGTAAACAGTGAAATCATCCATAAACACTTCCATGCAACTCTCTAAAAGATCTAAAATACTCATCATGCACCTCTGAAAAGTACCTGGAGCGTTGCACAGACCGAATGGCATCCTCCTGTAGGCAAAAGTGCCGAATGGACAAGTAAAAGTAGTCTTATGCTGGTCTTCCTGGTGCAATATGGATTTGAAGGTAACCTGAGAATCCATCCAAGAAGCAATAATGAGAATTTCCTGCAAGCCTTTCTAACACCTGATCAATGAATGGAAGAGGGAAATGGTCTTTGAGTGGCTTGATTTAGCTTCCTGTAATCTACGCACACTCTCCAACTATTCTGGACTCTAGTTGGAATCAATTCATTATCCTGATTCTTCACAACAGTCATGCCAGTCTTCTTAGGAACCACTTGCAAAGGACTAACCCACTCACTATCTGATATAGGATATATAATCCCTCTGCTAGTAACTTGCTGACTTCTTTCTTCACTACCTCCAAAATGGTAGGATTTAACCGCCTCTGTGGTTCTTAGTTCGGGCATCATCCTCTAACAATATCCGATGCATACAAGTGGAAGGACTAATCCCTGGAATGTCAGCTGAAAGACCAGCCAATAGCTTTCTTGTGATCTCTCAACATCCCAGCAACTTATCTTCTTGATCTGGTTGGAGATCATTTGCCACAATAACTGGGAGCTTATCATTAGCCTCTAGGTAAGCATATTTCAGGTGTGAAGGTAGAGCCTTCAACTCTAAAGTTGGTGGCTGCAGAATGGATGGTAGTGGTGGTCCCTTTAAATCTCATAAACATTTTCTCCAGCATTTAGAAGTAATCTCATCACATTTGAACTCTTCACAATCAGCAAAATCATCAAAATCATCATATTCAAGCTTAAATCTGCATAATCATCAACTAGAAAATCAATGACATCAAGATAGAAAAGAGAATGCTCTTCTGAAGGATGTTTCATTGCATCAAAAATGTTGAACTGCACAACATCATCACCAAACTCCATAGAAAGAGTTCCTGCATCCACATCTATCTTGGTCTTTGCTGTTTTCAGAAGGGTCTCCCCAAAATCAATGTGGGTCCATTGCTGGATGTCTCATCCTCCATTTCTAGAATATAGAAATCAGCTTGGAAAATTAACTCATTCACCTGAACAAGCACATCTTCAAGTACTCCTTGGATGTGTAGTGCTCCTGTTGGCTAATTGGATTACCACAGTTGGTTTCAAATCTCCAAGCTTCAATGATCTATAAACTGATGTAGGCATGACATTTATGGAGGCACCTAAATCCAGCATTGCATTCCCAAAGTTGGAGTTACCTATGGTGCAAGGGATTGTGAAAGTACCTGGATCTTTGCACTTCTTAGGTATGTTGGGCTGAATTAATGCAGAACATTTCTGCCCATGCTCACCTTTTCATGACCCTTCAGCTTCCTCTTATGAGTGCATAACTCCTTAAGAAACTTTGCATATTTGGGATCTGCTTTATGGCATCCAAAAGGGGAATGTTGACCTCCACTTTCTTAAAAGTGTCAAACAACTCCTTATCTACTTCAGCTGATTTCTTTGTTTGAGCTATTCTTTGGGAAAGGGCAATGGAGGTATCAAATTAGAATCTAACACTTGACTTTTTCTAAATTTCTATTTTTCTCCTGCATCATTTTCTAGCTTATTTTTGTTTCATCACTTGAGCAGATTCATTTTTTGTTTCTCCAACTCCTTACCACTTCTCAAGGTAATAGCACTCACATTCCCTTTTGGATTGATGACTGATTGAGAAGGAATTTGGCCTGAACCTTCTGACTCATCTTATTGACTGAAGTTGCCAACTGTCCAATGTGTAGGTCTTGAATTGTAGAATTCACATTCTCCTGGAATTGTAGGTTCCTGGTCGCCATTTGTTTCACCAAATCCTCCAATGTAGGATCTGCTGGTACTCGCATGGGTTGCATCATATTCTCCTACATCCCCTCTCTAAATGGAGGTGCCTGGTACTTATTGCTTTGACTTGGCCCTGGTTCTTTGAAATCTTTGTTGCTGTGGTACATTTTGGCAAGGACCATATCTCAAATTAGGATGATCTCTCCACCCTGGATTATACCTCTCAGAAAATGGATCATATTTTTGCTGTTGTTGAGGTCTGTATGGTTGCTGTTCCGCCCAATGAACATCCCAGCCAAGCTGGTCTTGCACTCCTTGATCAGCTTCTTGTAATGAGGACATGCATCAGTATAATGATCTGTGGTGGCACATATGCTGCATACTTTTGGGGGAATTTGATTGCTGCCTTGATTTGCTTGGTGCTCTCCAACGGCTCAGCGTCTAACAAGAAGTAAGCTCAGTTATCTTATTTTCCAGCCTCTGATTCTCGAGTTGCAATCACCTCATTCACTCCCTTAACTGGTGCAAAAGATCTCGAGCCAAATTGCTGTGAGTTGGCTGCCATGTTAGCAATTAGAGTTCTGGCTTCTCAGGTGTCTTGTCCATCAATGCTCCACCACTTGCTGCATCAATCATATTTCTATCATTTTGAATCAGTCCTTCATAGAAATATTGGATGAGAAGCTGGTCACTAATTTGGTGGTGAGGACATGTTGCACACAACTTTTTGAATCTCTCCAGTACTCATATAATGTCTCCCCAAAGTCCTGATTCCACAAATATCTTTTCTAATGGATGCTGTTCTGGATGCAAAAAACTTCTCTAAGAATAATCTTTTCATTTCATGCCAGGTAGTAACAGAACCTGGATGAAGGTAATACAACCAATCCTTTGCTTCAGCATCTAGAGAGAAAGGAAATGCTTTCAACTTGATATGCTCTTCGGGCACTCCTTGAGGTCGCATAGTTGAGCACACAACATGAAACTCCTTAAGATGCTTATTAGGATCTTCTCCTGCAAGACCATGAAACTTGGGCAGCAAATGAATTAGACCAGACTTAAGCTCAAATGGCACCTCTAACTCAGGATATTGAATACACAAAGGTTGATATGCAACATCAGTGCAAGCTAATTCTTTCAAAGTTCTTATGATTAGCCATGTTATCAATACTAGTTTCAGATGCACAATCAGATGCACTATCAGTTAAATCAACACTTTGATTACCTGGTAGTATTATGAAAAGCTAAATTCCTATTTACTCTATTCAATCTATGAAAAGTTCTATCTATTTCAGGATCATGTGCATATAATTCACCAGGATCAGACCTTGTCATGCACACACAACAGCATAGATAGAATTCAGGCACACAACTCAAAATAGCCTATATACTGCAAAATAAAATAGAAATTGAAAAATCGTATTAGCTATTTTTTAAAAAAATAAATAACACCAGAATTACTCTAAAATGCTAGGGAAGTAAGCTCACCAATTTTTTCATTTTTAAAAATAGTGAAAATAGTAAAAAAAATAAAAAATGGCCTAAACGAAGGAATTTGGGAAAAATAAGCATACCAAGGCAATCACTCTGTGAATACCTTGTGTCAATTTTTTTTTTGATTTTTATGAATTTTTTCAGGGTAATATAAGAAAGTCAAAAATTACCTATTTCAGCTAGTAAAAAGAAATAAGCCTGCAAAACCACTATTAGTGACAAACAGAAGAGATTATTCAACAGATACTTATATAACAAGATGAGATAACATAATATGTGTATCCAGGAGGCGCCAATTTTGATAGCTCTGCGTCTTATCAAAATAGTCTAAGTCCCCTTATTTGTAGTATAAGGTAACTCAGGTCATTCTTCCTAAGGATACACAGGTTATGTTATCAAACCAAAATTGCTAAATACAACAAAGGGGGTTTGTGATTTTAGAATGTAAAAATGAGAAACAGAATGAAATGCTATTGATCAAAGAATCAATCCCAAACATCACGATTATTGGCAGAATTCATCATGGTTTAAAAAGTCCAAATCCGGATGCTACTCTGTTAACCCAAATTTACTATATGATCATATAGTTATTATTCAACAACCTTCAAATCACAATCGTAATTTTAAATGAATGTTGAATTACATGCAATTGGATTAACCTGGATAACTAATCAGTTACTTAGCCTTACTTGATTTCAACAACGAATTCGGTCCTATATGTTAGATATAATTCAAACATAATCATGTTCAATAACTGAATTCATATTTGAAATTGAAGTTGAGAAAGGAAAGCATACATACGAAAATGGAAAATTACAAAACGAAACTGAATTCAAACCAATTATCTATGATGTCCAGGATTGAAAAGAGTTTAGCCTTCCATGGATATCTCCATTGAAAGCTTTCTGTATGAACACCTTAGATACAAAAGAAAAATAAGAAGACAAGTAGAGAGAGATGAGAGATTCTGATGTGTTTCTTTGAATGAACAACTTAGGCTTAAATAGAAAATGAAAAGATAAGATAAAGCTTGAAAAATCTGAAAAGAAGGATTTCCTTCCAATCAAAAGTGTCCCCTCGGATTACATCTTATCCAGATGTTATCTATCAAAATAATTCCAGATTTTCGAAATCTGATCTAGATAAGATAATCCTCTCTGGATAAGCTTTCCATAGACATATTATATGACTCATTTGGACCAGAAATGAGTGAGATATGCCCAATTATGTGAGGAAAGGTCTTGGACCCGCGTCAGCACGAGCTCTGCAACTTTGCAGCCCAATTAGGCCATGAATCGGGCCGAATTTGATGAAGCTTGTGAAACCCAAAATTGTAGATCTCGGTCTTAGCTTTCAGGAGACACCAAAATCACAAAAATCCAATGTCTATAGAGCCCAAAATGATCTGTGCAACATGGAAAGGTCATAGTGAGTGTAAAATCCGAGATTAACCAAGTTTTGACAATTAAATCCAATGAAGCCCAATTATGAAAAACTCAATTAAATCATCAAAATTAAACACATGTAGAAACCAATTAGGCCAAGTATGTAACCATAATAGGTGCCTTAAAATTTCTCTATCAATCTTCATCACCGAGGTAGGTCATTCCAAGTGAAGTACTAAATCTACTTCCTGGGAATCTAGAAGATCCTCATCGTGATACCACATGGCCAAGGAGCTTAACCTCTCTCATCCAGAACTCACATTTTGACAACTTAGCATACAGCTTCTTCTCCCTTAGGATTTGTAACACCACCCTAAGGTGCTCCATATGTTCCTCTTCGGTCCTTGAATAGATAAGTATATCATCTATAAAGACAACTACAAATTTATCCAAGTAAGGGTGGAAGATTCAGTTCATATAATCCATGAATACCGAGCATTGGTCAATCCAAAAGACATCACCCTATACTCATAATGTCCATATGGAGTCCTAAAAGCAGTTTGGGGATATCCTCATACCAAACTGGAATCTCTTGATAGCCTAGATCTAATATCAATTTTTTAGAATACAATTGCACCTCGTAATTGATCCATGAGGTTGTCAATTCTTGGCAGAGGGTACTTGTTCTTGATCGTTGCTTTGTTCAATTGCCTATAATCTACACAAAGCCTTATGCCCCCATCCTTTTTCCTTACTAGAAGAATAGGGGCTTCCCAGAGAGAGGCACTTGGTATAATAAAATGCTTCCCTAGTAGTTCTTCAATTTGTGACTTTAACTTCTTCAACTCTAAAGGTGACATCCTATAAGGAGCAATTTAGATAGGCCCATTCCTAGAACTAACTCAATAGAGAATTCAATCTCTCTCTTAGGAGGAAACTCTGGAATATCATTTGGGAATACATATGGATACTCCCTCACCACTGGAATCTTACTCAATTCATGGTTACTTTCAATTTCACTAGCTGAGAGGAGAACATATTCCTGATCTTTACTAGGGTTAGGTGTTACTAGGTTTAAGTAAAAAGAAAAATGAACCACAGGAATAGAAGATGATATAAAGAGAAACATAGTAGTTTTATTTAGACAATATAAAAGAACATAATTGGGTACTAGCCAATCCATACCTAAGATTACTTCTAAACCCAATAAAGGGAGACAAACTAAGTTGGCAGTAAATTCTCTAGTATCTATAAGAAGACGAAGGTTCATACATGCATAACAAGTCCTAATAGGACCAGTGAGTGAAGCGGATATAAAATCATAAGGTAACTCAACATAGATAATTCTAACCTTTGTACACAGTCATGGGATATAAAAGAATGAGTGGCACCCAAATCATACAATACATCTAAGGTATTACCATTTATTTCACACTTACCTTGGACCATATTCAGGATTGAGAAGCTTCCTTGGCACTTACAGTAAAAACGCCCTTGTTGTTGTGGCCTGGGGATGCTTGAACTTTCTTATTAGGGCATTTGAATATCTTGTGTCCTGGTTTACCACGCTGAAGCAAACAATTTGCATTGTCCAACATGACCTGTTCCCATGATATTTCTCATATTTAGGGCACTCTCATCTTATCTTCGATCTTGGGAATTGAAGTTTCTTTCCTCTGTTGTTGTTGTTATTGTTATTAGGTGGAAATCTTCCCTATGATTTATAGGCTTGAGTCGGGGGCCTAGGAGCTAATCCTCTCCTGCCATTGTTTTGCGCATACTTGAGACTTGCAAGCTTCTTGTTAGACTCCTAACGCGCCGACATTTATTCACTAAGGTAGGGTAGTCTTTGATCTCCAAGAGACTTACAATTGCTTCTATATCTTCACATAGGCCCCTTCATATTTCATGCACTTCCAGGCTTCATCTGGGTCATGTTGGTAAATCGTAGAAAACTTGCTAAGCTCTTCAAATTTGGCGGTATACTTACTACACTCATAGGTCCTTATTTAAGAGCCATAAACTCTAATTATTTCACATTCCTCACAGAAGCGGGAAGTACTTATGATAGAAAGCCTCTTTGAAGATATCCTAGATAACTTCATTTTGGGAAGCTTCAAATAATCCTCTAGTACCAACCCACCAAAATTTCGCATCTCTTCTAACATGTAGGTGGAAAGCGACCTTTTGGATCTCTGTGCAATGAAGGACTAAGAAAATCTTCTCCATGGCCTTAATCCATTCTTCTCCTTGTAGGATTGAAGGCTCCTCGAAAAGGTGAGGGATTTTCCTTCCTGGAACTCGGCAAATTTCTGATTCCACATCCACTTCATTCCCTCTAGGGTCACCGCCAAATTTTGCTCCTCGTTACGGTTCATTCTTTCCATCATTCGGTTAGCAATGGGTTTGTTCTCTCATTGCCGCCATCTCATGAAAAGTATTCATCATGTCGGCTTCATTTCCGCTTCTCTCCTAGTCTCCGATTGAAGTCAATGATTCCTATCACACCAAACAAAAAATTGAGTTGATCAGGCTCAATACCAGGCTAATGTGGCAGTAACCCACAATATTTCTAACCAAGGTCATACACAGGCACATACACACACACACACACACATATACATATATATGCATCACAACGCATGACACTTACTATGGAAGCATAGTGGTCTAATCCTCAAGCTTATAGGATAGTCTACTGATACCATAATATAACACCCTCCTCATTACCATGTTATGCTTGAGTATTAACATAGTAATTCGCGAGTATCACTTATGTTCATAATCTATACTAGTCGAAATACCATGCAGTAAGGTAATTTAGACGTATATGTTGGAAAGCTTGTATTTACATTTATGAACATCATAATATAGTTTACAACATTTATATCATACCAGTACATAAACTAGTTAGCTCCTAAACTAGTCGGAGCTTAGTGTACAAAAGAAACACCCTAGCATCTAGCCTATCCTGTTCAAAGTCGAAGCCCAACAAAATTTTATACAACAGAAATGGACCTTGACAACATCTACTAGGATCCATTTAAATGGCTAGCGAGTCTACTACTAAGTCCTATGGCGTATAGTAGATCCAAATCTAGTTCACAATGCCACTACACTTGGGTGAATCAAGGAAGAAAATCGGCAATGGAATCTGAATACAATACAACATATATGCACATATGGATAAGAATATTATAAAATTCTGAATGAGCATTCCCTCAAGTATGAATAGACAAAACTAGCATTTTCATCCATATAAGTAATATCATGTAAGGTCGTATGCAACAATATTTATAAAAATAAGAATGACAATCATACATTTATTCTTGTAACCAAGGAACTCACTTTTACAAGTTTCTCTTTTCTTTAACATAGAGAAGACTTAATTTCACATTAAGAGTATCTATAGTGGATAATTCCACAAAGGATAATAGACAGCTAGGACATGAGTTCATTCCTATTCATGATCATCGGACTTCATTTTTTCATTTCCTAATCACACATAATTCTACTCCTAGCCAATACGTCTACCAACTCATAAAATTTCTAGGGAAGTCCTTAT
>JAMLFY010000559.1:0-30174 GCA_030441495.1 Dalbergia oliveri
GAAATAATGTTTCCAACATCAGGGGAGATAGTAGATAGTCAAAAAAGAAAATAAATTAGAATGCATCAATATTATTCTATTTAGATCCTAGCAGAAAGCAATGTGAACTAGAAGTTCAAATGATTATATATTTACAAAGAATAGTAAATGAATTACCGGGTGCTCTTTTTAATGATGCAACAGGATAAATAAATCTTGTATACTAACTGAAAATGTCATAATCCGAATTGATGTCCTTGTTGGACAACGGTTAGTGTAAAAATCACACGCTAAAAGCGTGATAGACCAATCAGTTCCAAAAATGAAAATCCTAAAAAAGAAGAGGGGCAAAGAGGTCAAATGGTTTTTAGAGATAAATGATAGTCTTCCTGTTAAATAGAATAAAGAAATAGTAAGGAGATTTGTTGTAGTCCAAAATGTTGATATATTTGAAATGCCAGAAGACATTCAATTACCTGAAAATAATAATTGTAAATGATGAGATCTCAATCAACTATATCTCCACAGGAAAAGGATGGAACCGACAATTAATTAATATCGACAATATATTTGCAAATAATGTAGCGTTGCACATTATGCATGATGGGGATCTTAAATAAAAAATCATCGACGAGTCCTGACGTATAAATGATTGATCAAAAGTGAAAAAAGCTCTACAGGTTGCACTTGACTCACTTGTAAAATATAAAGCTTTTGGACTTGTAGTTGGACACTTGGAAGATGTATACAATGTGGGATACAAATGAGTATCTATATGGGAAAAATGAAGTTATGGATTAATGGTATATCCACGACATGTTCTAAATTTCTATATTCTTGAATACATATTGTATGTTTTGGTTTTGATCTATCATTTTATTGAGCATACAAGTTCATGATTTGATCAATTATTCTATTTTATATTGTGGTTATGAAGAAGTCTACAACTATGTTCATTATAGTTGAGGTGTAAATTGGTTAGTTGGATTAAAGAAGTTACCATAATAGTAAAGTTCTAAAGAAAAAGTTTGAGATAAAATATCTCAAAAGAATAAAGTTTTGTCTTGGCCCGTAGATCGAGCATTTAACAAACAAAATGTTTATTTGTTAATCAATTTACATAGAGAAAACTCTAATGAAGTTTTATATGGATAAATCACATATATTTGCTTAAGGTGTATTAGCGTGCAAGATGTTTATCCAGTATGCATAAAGGTAAATATCAAACAAGTTTATTTCACTTATAGGGACATGATCATATCCTAAAGATACACAAGATAGATTATAACCACTATCTCTTTAAATCATGAAGAAATTAGTGTACAATACATGAAGCTCATGAATTTTTATAGCTAAGGGTAATGGATAACATGTTCAAACTATCATGTGGATTATCCTAGAAGAAACTTGTGTAAGCTTAAATGAGGACAACAGGGTATAAATAGCTCAACTAAAGAGAGGAATTGGCATCCAATTTGTTCAAGTGATCGAGTCACTACCTATTTTTCCAAGAAGTGGTGTATAAAATTCTAATGCACTTATTATGAGATTTTAAGTAATACTTCAAGGAGAGGGAGAAATACTATACTTTTTTTCCCTTAATCAACTTTTTTATCCCATTGGGTTTTTCCTTAATAAGGTTTTTAACGAGGTAGTTTTATATTTATACTATGAGGATATTATATTTTTGTTTCTCTTCACTAAGATTTTTTTCCATTGAGTTTTTTTTTAGTAAGGTTTTAATAAAGCATATCCCTAATAGACATCTAAGGGAGAGTGTATGTTATGAAATATTGTTCGTTTTTGGATTTGTGGATGCCTATATCTTTAATTGATTTAGTTAAGATTTAATTAGATTAAAAGAATCTATTATGATTTGATGTAATATTGTATCTCTCATCATTTTGGCTACAATTAGTTCTTTGAATGCTACATATACAATATCTTTGAGATAATCAATAAGATTATTCTCTTTTCTCCATTATTCATTCTCTCTATTCTTATGTTTTACAACAAATATCATTAATTTACTCTAAACTTATGACACGTTATAATTTTTAAAAAAATATGTTCATATATAATTCATATATTTACTATCATCACTATTAGATAAAAACTAACGCGTATTTATTACTTGCTTACCTGAAGAAAAAAAAACGTATTTATTACTTTCCATAAAAGTATAGTGCTATTTTTTGAATTGGCTACTAGCACGTTTAGATTCACATTTGGGTGGGTTAGAATTGATTTTGACCACGGAAATTGGTTCTAAAAGTCTTTTATATTGTTTGGTTTTCAAATATCAAAATCAATTCTATGCTCTAGAATTAATTATGGAAAAAGTGAAAATTTGTTACTTTTTATCATAATCAATTCTAAAGAAACTATCAAATATAAATTACTTCACTTTAAAATCAATTCTAATTAAATCAATTATGATAGAATCAATTTTATCTAAAATCAATTCTATAAACGGAAAACAAAAACGCTATAAGTTTTATTAAAAGAAAAAGTAACAGTTCATAAAATACTATTTTTGTCTATAAATATGTTTGCAATATAATGTGATTTGATTGTAGCATTTAAGCTGCTTCTTCTTTTTTCTAGTATTTCTGAATTACATTAATCGCAATAAGATTTTAAACTTAGGATCTCATGCATATTACCCAAACCTAATCCTTTAATTATATTTTAAGGAAAAAATTTGCTTATTAATAAGGATTTATAATCTTATTCTGTTGTAACGTTACTATCTGTATTGGGATATGCTTTTGTATCTAGCTAGCTGCATGTCCTTCCAAGCCTTTGTTAAAATTTGATTCATTGTTATTGCAGTTATTTCTCATCTTTTTCACTATTTTGTGAGTATATATATAGCTGCTATAAATTGAGATCGGTTGTACATGAGAAGGGTAAAAAAGAAAATATTGCTGGTCAAGAAAGATTATTTGTGAAGACTTGATAGAATATATATATATATATATATATATATATATATATATATATATATATATATATATGTATCATATGAGATGATGACTTATTATAAGAGTGAGAGATGAGCAAATTTGTACTGTATAACTATATATGAATTCTCAGAATTGAAAGTTAATTAATGGTAATTAATACTTACATACTCATTTAAAAAAGTCGCATGACTTTATATTTAATTTTGACCATTCATATATGATTCAATGGTTAAGATTAATTCTTTTCACTCTTATAATAAACCACTTTCACTCTCAGGTGATATACCATCTTTTTTGCATAGTTGGGTATATAGATACAAGGAGAGTACGAAAACTTTGTACAAGCTAGAATATGAATATGAGAAGATATTATATAAAAATATAAAATTATAAATGGTAAATTAATTAAATCATAAGATAAATGTTAGTTTTATAATGTTATTGGGACTCCAAATTTTTATCGAAAAACATTGTGAAATATATTAAGCAAGAAAGAAAATCTCAAAAAAATACAGATTAAAGTTTAGATGTGTATTATAATTTGTTTTATTTAAAAGCTAATAAAAAATAGTTTAATTGTAAAAGTTAATTTTGAATAAACCCCAACAGGTCCCCGATAATTTTCTCGTCAACAACTTAGTCCCTAACCAAAAAAAAATTACACACTTGATCCTTGACAATATCAAATATTATATACTCACAAGTCCCTAGATGAAAAACCCGATGGAGAGATAATGTGGCACGATGAATCATTTAGTACCATACCCTCAATTAGTTCCTCACTTTCATCACCTTCACCTCTTCCTTCATCCCAAACTCATTCATCTCCCACACACACTCAATCTTCATCTCCTTCTGCCACCACCAAGATCAATTTTTTTTAACCTCACATTCCCTAAAGTTTTCAACAAGGCAACCAAATCCCACACACCCTAATCACACCAATCCAAAAAAGATCCAAAATTTACAACCCAAAATAAAATTGACATTGTCACATTCAACATTATAGCTCTTTTGTACGTTGAGCTGCTTCCCTTTGGATTCCTAGCAGAAGCAACAATCCTCTCTTTTTTGAATCTCCCTTAAGAGCTCAAGTTTGAGCTTTCTTTTGCTTGTATTTTTTAATTTGTTTAGAGCTAGTTTCTTTTATTGTTTTTTTTTTTTGTGGGGTTTTGATTGAAGTTGGATTTGGTTCAATAGACTATATCGAGGGAAAATTGGGGTTTCCTTCTTTTCCATTGTATTTTGGTCCAAAATCCTTGGTGGGTCTTGCAAAATCCACCTTTGCAGGGGCAATGATTGATTTAGGTTGGCCATTGATATTGAAAGATTATCCTTTTTTTTTGGGAAAGCTAGTGTAGATGAAGTGTTGTATGGTTTTTGGTTGGCTTGTTGAAAATTTAAGGAATTTGTGATATAAAATATTGATCTTGGTGGTGTGATGTGGACAAAGATAAAGATTGGGTGGGTGTGAGAGATGAAGGAGTTGGGAATGAAGGAGGAGTTGGAGAAGGTGGAGCTGATGGAAATGAGGGATTAATTGGGGATATAGGTAAATGATATGGACTAATTTATCCTCCTACTAAATGGTTTAATGTGTCACGTCATCTTTCGTCATGTTATCCATCTAAGCAATAGTGAGTGTTGGCGTTTGATGTTGTAACGGATCAAGTGAATAATTTCTTTTTGTTAAGAATCAAATTGTCCAACAAGAAAATTGTCAGGACCTCTTTGAGAGTTTAGTCTTTAATCTTTTTTGTCAAAACTAGCTAATTTATTTTTCTAGGCGACATGCTTATTGTATCAAGACTAATTTATTTTCCACCTTAAAATAATTAAAAAAAACTAATTTATTTGATCCGGATATGACAGCCATTTACTTCATGAGCCAAAAGTGCTTAACATTCTGACAATTTTCCTAAAACCACAGCTGAAGATGTCTTCGGTGCTCGTGTCCAAATAGTAGCTAGCTTTGACACCAAGCAGGAGACTGGGGGCATCTTTCTAAGTACTCTTAATTTGAGTTCATATCACATGGTCCTGGTGCAGCGAAGGACATTTTTTAGCACATGAGGGATGGTATATATGTAATAAATTAAGCATTCTTAAAATCGTAAATAACAAAGTCATGCTTGTCAGAGGTTTTTGCATAGGAAATTTTCTGGTGAATTGTTAATTATAGATCAGGAAAATTACTTCCTTCGAAGGTACCAACCAATAGCTAAAGGAAAAGTGCAAAAACTAGTCAAACCAAGTCTCTGTGAATGACCTATGTTATTGTTGGCCAAGCAGTCAGCCACTCAATATGCCTGAAGTTCAGCTACTGGCTTCGACGAATGACACTATAGTAAGGGTGGGCGATGCTTTTGAACACGACTTGTTGAGGGCGAGAGCACCAGCCGAGCCCACCTCCACAATCACCTTACGAAAACTAGAGTACCACGCAAATATTTCTTGCCGTCCTTGATTAATTATCCGATAATAAATGCACACTAAAATTAGAGTAACAATTAGAAAAATATTAAAATTAAAAAAATTAATAGTAATTTATTGAATTGTCTTTATTTATTTTTAATAAATCAACTTTTTCTGTCTTCCTTCACTCTATCTCTCTCCTCTTCTAATAGTATTTAATAGGGGTATTATTGAAAAGAAAAATTAATACAACTTAAATTTTTGAAATGGACAATTATTTCTAAATAAAAAAATTTTAAATTAATAATTATTCAAGGACGGACAGAGTAGTGATAGTCATTAAACTCTTCATAGAGTTCGTCTAGTAAAGCATTGTCACACGTGCCGAGGGCGCCGCGACTAAAATGGCAACGGATTTTAAAATACGATATAAAATGCGAGTCGCCACCAATTTTAATTCTGGCTAAAGCTGGAAAACCTTTAATTTGCAAACTGGTTCTTTAAAATGAGATTTGAGGTTCTGAGTTGATTATGATTAGGGAAGGGTGGAAACTTAATCCCACTTGCACCCTAATACATTCGTATGAATACGGTTACCTAGAGCTCATTATGCAAATTTATTTATAACTTTAAAAATATTTATTTTTCCCAAACATCATAATTATGAAAAAAGAAATAAAATGGAATAAAATAAAATAACCAAATTAAAAGAGAACACAATTTAATAAAAAAAAATAATTTTGGCTTGATAGTTGTTTGCGCCGACGTATCCTCGGTGCAATGAGGAACTTAAAGCCACGTTGTCTTGTAGCAAATGAGTATGTGTTAATTGATTTTAATTAAAAGAAAATGGAAGTGTGTTGTTTGATTTTAATTTTGAAGATAGATTTTTGATTTAATATTTAAAATCCATTGTGCACAAGGTTTAGGATAGTGTAAACTACACAATAAACCTTTACATTCTTGTAAAACTTGAGGGTGATAAATCACACATCAAAATTACAAGTTGTTGCATGGATTAAAGAAAATATCTTCTTTCATTATTATATTTTTACCATTTTATTATTATTTTTGGGTTTTTGAAATTTAGACAAACAAAAAACCTAGATCTATACAAGGACCACTCCCCAAAAAGGTATCTAGCCCAACACAAACTTAATACATGAGCCTAAATATAAAAAAAAATGAGACAACAAGCCCAATATCCTAAAGGACCTAACGAGCCCAAACCAGGAAGACCAATCCACTAAACCAAACAAACAATAAAAGATGCTGAAAGGCAAACCAAAAAAGAAAAAAGAAAAGCCAAACCCAACAACAAGCTTTCAACCCAAACTTCATTACCCTAATATGTATTGAGACACAAAACACAACGAGGCAAAAGGAAGATAGTGGCGGCGGTGCTTCTTGGTGGTGCAAGGCCCAGGCTGGCGATGGTGGCAGCTGTGAGGCGAGGCGCGAGCTTGCGGTCGGTCCAATGCAGAGAGCAAGAGGGGACGCGCGGCTCGCCGTGGTCAGATCACAGTGGCGGCGAGGGTGGACTTCGCATCTGTGCGTCCTGGACTTCGCGAGAGCTCGATGTCGGCGGCGATGGAAGACCGGCGGCGCGACAGGGGAGCAAGGGCGGTCTTCGCGAGGAAGCGCGAGCGATGGAGGGAGGCCAGGGCGCGGTGTCTTCGCGCAGAGGTGCGACCGCGGCCTCAACTCGCCGCGTGGCTGGTGCGAGCCCGAGGCGGACTGAGATGCGCGGGAGGCGCGCGACAGCGAGGCTCTGTGTTGGCCGGTTGCTGGTGGGGAGCTTGGAAGGCTTGAATGGCGAGTCTGAGGTGCTGGAGGCGGAGGACCAGAGTTTGTGCAAGGCTGGATGGCCTGAGACTCGCGATTTCCGCGGTGATGGGCAGCTAGTTCCTGAGTTAAGGTGAGTGATGATATTTCCTACTATTATATTTCTTGCCTTGGGTTGAATGAGTCCTTGCTGACTGTTGAAGGAATTGTGTTTATGGATTGTGTGTGTGTGTGGGGTGGGGGATGAAATGAAACAAAATGGGATGATCGAGTTGTTAATGATGCAGGCGGAGGTCGCCGTGATGAGGTTGGAGGAGCCAGGAGGAGCTTGGTTGTCTTCGTCGGTTGTTGTGGATGATGGTTGTAGTGATGGGAAAATGATGATGGTGTGTGGTGAGAGTTCACAATGATGATGGATGAAGGAAGTGGTGATGGAAGAATCCGTTTATTGGAGGAAAATGAAGGCCAAAGATCCAAGCCCTAAAAAATTTCTTTTTTTTTTGGCCCCAGTTTGTTTCAACCTAGTCCTTATATTGAGATGATACCAATTGATTAAATCAACAACCCCATCTTCCTAAACTAAAAAAACACCCCAAATAGGCTTGTTCCCCACGTCTCTAATCCCTATTATCCGTCAGCATGGTCGTTTTCCTTTTTTATTTGTTGGGGGAAGTCCTGGTTTACAGAGGACAAGAAATCTGAGATGTGGTAATGAAACGGTTTACATCGAGGATTGGGCCTAGCAACACGTGCACCCTCTCGTTCTTTTCCTTCTCACTCTTGGGTTGGTGGAGATGGGAGATTGATTTAAAAAAGATGATGGAGACAATGGAATTAAAAGATGGGTGCGTAATGGGCATGGGCCATAAAATAAAAAGCAAACAAACAAGAACATGCTATTTTCAATTTTGATGTTTGATATTTTATTTGAAAAAAAAAAAAAAAAAAAAAAAAAAAAAAAACCGAATCAAAATATCTGCAAAGGGAAAAGGCATAAAATCTTTTTAGATTTTCTTGTTTATGACTCGACAAAATTGGGTGTTCAAATTGCCCCTCTTTACCTGATCTTATGAAAAATATGAAGATTGCGATTTTGATGTTTTGCCAAGGACAAGTAAAGATATGAACACATATTTTGTCCTATGCATGATATGACAATGAAAACAAATCATTTGATATTTGAAATATGACTGTTATGATGGATGAGAAATGAATGGTGATTATGATAATTGCGATGAATTTTTTTTTTTTTTTTTTTTTTTTTTTTTTTTTGATGATAACAATTTGAAATGTGACAGGATGATGATGGGTGAAAAAATGTGCACCGTGATAATGCGAATATTTTGATGGATGATGCAAGATGAGAGATGCAAAATGTTGATGAATGCATGATAATAATGTGAAATGATATAGTGGACAATTCAAAGAATGGTGCTTATGATCATGAATGTACGGTTGTTACACTTAATGGATGGCGATTTACGATAAATTTATGATGACGCAATGATGACCATGTTGATGAATGAATGATGAAAACGATGATCGAACAATTGGATTATGACAATATGACGATGGATGAAAAATGAACGATGATTATGATAGTTGTTGATGATTTTGTTTTTTTGTTTTTTTTTTTTTTTTTTTTTTTTTTTAAGATAATACTGTGTATAATGAATATGCAAGGTGATAATTCAAAATGTTCTAACAGATGATGCTAGATGACCAATGCATGATGATGATGAATGCATACCAGATTTTTTGTTTTTCTTTTTTTTTGTTTTTTTTTTTTTTTTTTTTTTTTTTTTTTTTACGTGGAACAACCTATGAAAAAGCATTGTAAATCTGAAAGCAAATAAAGATTGTGAAAGCTTGTAAATTGTGAAAGCGGTAAATTGTGAAAGCATGTAAATTGTGAAAGTTGTAAATTGTGAAAGCATGTAAATTGTGAAAGTTGTAAATTGTGAAAACGGTAAATTGTGAAAGCAATAAATTGTGAAAGCAGTAAATTGTGAAAGCTTGTAAATTGTGAAAGCGGTAAATTGTGAAAGCGGTAAATTGTTAAAGCGTAAATTGTGAAAGCTTGTAAATTGTGAAAGCGGAATTGTGAAAGCTGTAAATTGTGAAAGCGGTAAATTGTGAAAGCTTGTAAATTGTGAAAACGTAAATTGTGAAAGCTTGTAAATTGTGAAAGCTTGTAAATTGTGAAAGCTGTAAATTGTGAAAGCTTAAATTGTGAAAGCGGAAATTGTGAAAGCGAAATTGTGAAAGCTGTAAATTGTGAAAGCTGTGTGAAAGTTGTGAAAGCTGTAAATTGTGAAAGCGGAAATTGTGAAAGCGTAAATTGTGAAAGCTGTAAATAGTGAAAGCTAAATGTGAAGCTGAAAATCGTGAAATGGTAAATGAAAGCGGAAATGTGAAAGCGGAAATGTGAAAGCGTAAAATGTGAAAGCGATAAATGTGAAAGCGGAAAATTGTGAGAGCGGTAAGTTGTGAAAGCTGACAAATGTATGAGACATGGAGTTTAAAGAGACTTGTGAATGTGAAGTTGTGCAAGCAAAACTTTGCGAAAGTATTTGAGAGTAGATGTAAATGAATGGTTGAAAATTTCATGAAGTGCTAATGCAATGCTGTTGTGAGGACATGAATGATGCAGGAATGATGCAATCATATGATGAATGATGCAAAATTGGTGATGATGTGTTTAGTGACAAGAATGATGACAAATTGTTCTCAAAATTAAAATTGCCAAGTTTGAGGTGTCTTTGCATTGTTCTTCAAGAAAGCTTTTGTTTGTTTCAATGAGTTGCCGCCTTAGATGAATATCTCTGAATCCATGTTTTTCCTGACGATACTTCAGCATTCTCTTTTGCCCAGTTCTCACTTCCCTTTGATCCCCTATCTCAATTCGTTCACCTTTGATTCTCGAACCCATTATTTGACTTGTCAGTTTAGGAGCTTTGTAGCAAATTAGTCATTTAGTTATACTTCAATCATAACGTCTTGGTTATGCAAGGTTTTAAAAGAAGGAATATTGGAATAAAGATTTTTGGTAGAGAATGAAGGATAAAGAAAGGTAATTTCATTGGAATTCAAACTGGAAAATTTTTTACAAGACTTCAACAATTGTTAAGAGATGAAGAAAGGAAGGTTGGTAGTGCCGCTTTCATGTAATTGTCCGTTTCGCTGATTCATTGGTTACACCAGACTCGAAATCCATAATCTCGCATGTAATCCTTCTTTGTGCTCAACAATACGCCATGATCCTTTAATACTCAAATTGCCCCAATTTTGGGGCCCACATAGCGCTTGACCATTGACCTTACTTTCACCAGTGCACAGGCCGCCTTTTCAGGTTTTCAACCTAGCAAATTCTCTTGTGCTCTAACTTTTGCCTAGGTTGCCCTTCAGGGTTTTCAACCTAGCGAGCTATTCTTCTCTTTTTTTCTTTTTGTTTTTATTTTTGGTTTTTTTTTGGTTTTTTTTTTTTTTTTTTTTTTTTTTTTAGGCAAAATACTTCTTCACGGCATTGAATTGATTGGTTTGGCAAGTACTTTGCCTTCCATGTCAGTCAAGGTCAATGCTCCTCCGAAAATGCATCTTTGACGATATAGGGACCTTCGTGTGGGCGCCCACTTGCCTCTATTGTCCTCTTGATTTGGCAAAATTTTCTTTAGAACGAGATCACCTGGTTGGAAAGTTCGAGGGCGAACATTTTTGTTAAATGCTTTAGCCATCCTTTTCTGGTACAGGCCGTGGCAGATGGCATTTAGCCGTTTTTCTTCAAGCATGTTCAATTGCTCATATCTCGTTTTGACCCACTCGGCTTCTTCCAATTCTTCCGCCAATATCCTTAACGATGGTATTTCGACTTCTATAGGTGTCACCGCTTCCATCCCATACACCAGCGAATACGGGGTTGCCCCAGTTGAGGATCTAACAGAAGTTCGATAGGCGTGTAATGCGTACGGTAGCATATCACTCCAATCTCTGGAGGTGACCACCATTTTCCCAGGATCTTCTTAATGTTTTTGTTTGCTGCCTCCAGCCCCATCTTCGGTCGATAAGGAGCAGTTGTGATGCTTGATCTTGAATTGCTCACACAGTTTCGTACATCTGCATTGTTGAAATTAGTGGCATTGTCCGTGATGAGTCTTCGGATCCATACCTACAAATGATGTTATTCTTCAGGAACTTTACTACCACTTTCCGTGTTACATTGGCGTAGGAAGCAGCCTCTACCCATTTGGTGAAGTAATCAATGGCCACTAGAATGAATCGATGACCATTGGAAGCTTTGGGGTTGATCGGTCCTATGACATCCATGCCCCACATTGCAAATGGCCATGGTGACGTAAGAGTGTGCAATGGTCCTGGAGGAGAATGGATTCGATCAGCATAGATTTGACACTTATGACATTTCTTGACAAAGTCTATGAGTCCTTTCCATTGTGAGCCAATAGTATCCTTGCCTGAGAATCTCGGATAATGTGTGCCCATTGGCATGGGTACCACAAATTCCTTCATGGACTTCTACAATGACGGATCTTGCTTCCCCTACACTGACGCATCTTAATAAAACTCCATCGTGGTTCCTCTTGTATAGTACATCGCCTTAGAGGAAGAATGACATGGATAATCGTCTAGCGTCTTTCTATCATTCTCATTTGCTGCTGTTGGATATTCTCCTTCCTTGATGAACTTTTCGACATCGTGGAACCATGGTCGGCATCCGGCTCGTCTTCAATGTTCGAACAGGACTGGCTTCTTCTAAGGGCCACTTGCAAAGGCTGCACTTCTACTTCTAGATCGAGGTTGGTCATCACAGCTAAAGTAGCTAAAGCATCCGCAACTGATTTCTCCTCACGGGCAGGTAATGGAAACTGATGTCCTTGAATTCATCCTTCAAGCTCACGAGATGTTCGTAATATGGCAGCAACCTATGCTCCTTGACTCGCCATTCTCCATTGACTTGGAAGATGGTCGAGGCTCAGTCCCCATAGACCTCAAGGTATTGCACCCCAAGGGATATTGCACCTTCAGCCTGTTATGCATGCTTCATATTCAGGTGTTATTTGTACAATCAAAAGCTAATTTAATAGCAATTGGGAATTGTTTTCCATTGGGAGATACTATGACTGCTCCGCTCCGTTCCCATGGATATTGACTGCACCATCAAAGTACATTTTCCACATCAAGTCCCCTTCTTCCTCTCTTTCACTACCTTCTTCCACCGCTAGGATATCCTCATCAGGGAATTCAAGCTCCATTGGTTGGTATTCCTCAAGTGGGTTTTCAGCTAGGTGATCGGCTATCACGCTCCCTTTTATTGATTTTCTGGTCACATGCTTGATGTCGAATTCGATAAAGCCACTTGCCACTTGGACATTCTCATGGAGATGTGCGGGCTCTCAAAAATGTACTTCATGGGGTCCATGCGAGATATAAGTAAAGTCGTATAGTAGAGCATGTCCTCGTAACTTCCTCGCTGTCCATACCAATGCACAACAAGTCTTTTCAATGGCCAAATACTTAGCTTCACAGTCATTGAACTTTTTGCTTAAGTAGTAGATGGCTTGCTCTTTCAAGGACTCGTCATGCCGGCCCAGGACCGCTCCCATGGATCCATGCAATCCTGTAAGATACAATATGAGTGGTCTCCCTGGCGTTGGCGGAACTATCAAGGGTGGGTTTGACAAGTAATTCTTGATTTTGTCGAAGGCTTCTTGACATCTCGTCCCATTTACCTGGGTTGTCTTTCCTTAACAGTTTGAATATTGGCTCGCAAGTCCTGGTCAAATTGGAGATGAATCTTGCAATGTAGTTCAGTCGACCTAGGAAACCTCGAACCTCCTTTTCTGTCTTTGGCGCTAGCATGCCTTGGATAGCTCTGATCTTATCTGGGTCAACCTCAATGCCCTTCTTGACAATGAATCCTAACAGTTTCCGGTGGATGCCCAAATGTGCACTTTGGGATTCAGTCGCAACTTGTAAGTCCTCAACCTTTCGAACAACCTTCGAGCACTACAACATGACTCTCCCCTTCTCGTGACTTTGCTACCATATCATCCACATATACCTCTAGCTCCTTGTGGATCATATCATGAAAAAGGGTCACCATCGCTCGCTGGTACGTTGCTCCAGCATTCTTCAACCCGAATGGCATCACTCTATAGCAAAATACTCCCCACTGAGTGACGAAAGAGGTTTTCTCCTTATCTTCTTCTGCCATCAAGATCTGATTATAGCCTGAGTAGCCGTCCATGAAGGAGAATCGATGACCTCTAGCTGTGTTATCAACTAGAACATCTATATGAGGGAGGGGAAAATTATCCTTCGGCTTGCTTTATTCAAATCTCGATAATCTACACACATCCTGACTTTTCCGTCTTTTTTGGCACTGGTACTATGTTGGCTATCCATCTCGGGTATAGTGGGACCTCCAAGAAGCCCGCCTCAAGTTGCTTTTTGACTTCGTCCTTGATCTTGAGTGACATTTCTGGGCTCATTCTCCGTAACTTCTGCCGCTTAGGTTCCATCCCTTCAATTAACGGTATTCTATGAGCTACTATTTCTGGGTCCAAACAGGCATATCTTTGTAAGACCAGGCGAAAATGTCCAAGAATTCATGGAACAGTGCGATCATCTCTTCCTTTTCAGGATTATCCACTATCTTTACTTCTTTCTTGTCTTCATCAGTACCCAAATTCACAGTTTCACAATCTCCTCATGTGGATTTATCCCCTTTTCCATGGAATCTATAATTTTGGAAAATTGTTGGCATAACTTCGGTCTTCATCGGATTCGTTTTCGTTAAGTCTGTTGTAACGCAATAATCAGCTAACGGGTTTTCACAATTATTTGCACAAGGTGGAGATTCTGAAGGAAGTGAATCCCTGGAATTGAGATGAGATTCAAAATAAAAAAGATAATGATAAGCAAAGAAGAAAAAAGACTTCAAAATAACGGGAAAGAAAGACCATGCATAATCGTTCCATTATTCAATTGAAATTGAGATACAACAAAGATGACTAAAAGCGTCCATTACTCAAAACACAACAAATCCTCTAAGGGTCCAGAATCCCAATTGTTCAGCGGCTCAAGACTAGGGTAAATTAGCCGAGGCGCTCCTCTGATCCCTTCAAGAGTGTTAACGGCTTCATCCGCTTCTACCATCATCACGGCTAGGTCAGGAAAGGTATCCCTAATGTGCGGGACATTCCTCTTGGAGGATTCAGAATTTTGCTGATCACTGGTGATTTCATACCCCAGGCCTAACCTTCCAGGGTTGTCAGAAGCGAGATCGGCTCCTTGATTCCTTGCAAGTGACTTCCCAGCCCTTTTCCATCTTCAAATCCATTCTTACGCATGATTTGGGCAGCCACTTGATGGACATTTCCTTTTTGTTCTCCTGAATCAGCTATCTCGAGGTTTTGGAATTGGACCTCGAGTATGTCTTCAGGACATCAATGTATGGCATCGCCACAGGTTTGGTTACCAGGTATTCTTCTTCCCTTTGATAGTAATGAGTCTCCGTTTTCTACAAATTTCACCCTCTGATGAAGTGTAGACGGAACGGCTCCTGCTTCGTGAATCCAAGGTCTTCAGAGCAACATCGTGTACCCTCAATATCCATCACTTGGAACCTGGTCACAAAAGTAGTGGGCCCAATTACTAACGGAGATCGATGGCACCCATGATTTCCCTGATCGATCCATCAAATGCCTTTACAATTGTCGCACTTGGTTCCATCGGCGACATCAATTGGTAATTGCATTAGTGTGGTGTAAGGGAGCACATTGAAAGCTGATCCTCCGTCAATTAATACCTTCGCCACATTACAACCCTGACACTTGAGAGTAATATGGAGCGCCTTCGGCGCCCTGCCGGATGAGGGAAAACCTCGCTTTCAGTGAAGGTGATGGCATTAGCGCTCTGATCGTATTCACGATTCCTTCAACCCGATCAGGGGTTATGTCCTTAGATACATATGCTTGATCCAACACTTTCTTGATTGCATGGCGATGAGCCTCCAGGATAAGATCAAGGAATAAAGAGAGATCTTGGCTGCGTTTTCTTTAATTGTTCCATTACATCATACTCACTTTGTTTCATTATCTTCAGGAACTCTTCTTCTTTATCTTCCTGGACTTTTTCTCTTCTCCTCCGTAGGTGTCACTTGAGGGTTTTTCACGGGTATCGCTTGGGGATTCTTCAAAAACTTTCCCGGGTATAACATCTGCCACTTCTGTAATTCCCCCTATTCCTACGACATTGGTAATAGACTCTGAACAAACTTCATTGCCATATTCTTCACTGGCTTCTGGCTTATCAGGATTTGCGGTTGTGGCACAAGAAGAAGGCAGACTAGATACCTTGAAAGTAGGTGATGATTTTCTACGGAGGGATGTCATTTCGAATGTTTTAGAATGAGACCCACGAGTTTCATACCTCCATGGGACAGCATGATTGCTTTCGTAGGGAAATGATTTGGGCACCTTAAAGACGAGTGTTGGCTCGTGACTGGAGACTTTGTAAACGGGAGGTGCCTGGTGAATCATGTTGATGCTTTGTTTGATCCCATTTGGTACCTCAAGTATTCCAAGTTTGATCATCTTTTCAACGTAGAGCTTTAGCTCTGGACATTGCTCTATGTCATGTTTTGTGCCGGAACACTCAGAACCAATCATCTTCGTCTTCCTTCATCGTTCTCTTTCCTTTCCCTCCTTCTACTTCTATCTCATAACCTGCCCATCTCAGCATTCCAAGGATCTCCTTTAATGGGAGCTTGATGTTCTCTACTCCTCGCCCTGTGTGCTTCTCAATAGAATTTACCTGTCCTCCATCATGATTGGGGAACGGGTTATTCCTTATGTGGGGCCTTGATTCTTCCTCCAGCTTTATGGCACCTTGATCTATCAAACGCCATACCGCGCTTCGAAATCCGTAACCTTCGACCGAATGCCCTGGGAGTTGGAATGATAATCGCAAGTTTGGTTTGGATTATACCACCGAGGGTATGGTGGCATAAAGGTCCTCCCTGGGCGTGGGCTTAACAAACTGTCCCTACACAAATGCTTGAACAGCTCGGCGTGACTCATATGGAAGTTGGGTAAGGGTCTGTTCTCCGTTGGGGGTCTCCGGGTGTTGTTGGTATTGAAGGGTGTGGTTGCAAAGAGGTTATTTGTTTGGTGGGCTTGGGGCTGTGTTTGGGGAGGTCTGGGTGGTGCGAAGGCCGTGGATATGAAACGTGGTTGATTTGGTGTGGTTGAGGCGTGTATGGTATCTGAGGTGAAATGGTTTTGGGAGGTGGGTATGAAGGTGGGTATTGTTGGTGTGAATACGGTGGGTATTGTGTGTATGGGTGGACTGGGTATTGGTTTGGTCGGGTGTGGATTGCTGAGGGTGGATGGAGTTGACGGTGTTTTCCTTCTTCTTAAAATGGAGGCTCTTCTTGTGTTGGGACTCACTCGTTTCTCCTGTTGCTTGCTCTAGTTTCCCCTCTTGTATATTAGTTTCGATCCTTTCACCGATCTCAACCAAATCGACGAATTCTTTCACGTGAGTCCCCAGCATCTTGAAAAAGGGACCCTCAAGTGTACGGATAAAATATGAGCACATTTCTTGCTCCAGGCATCGGGGGAATGACCCTTCCGCCATGACTCTCCATCTCTGGGCGTATTCTTTGAATGATTCATTCTCCCTCTTCTTAATTCCCTTCAGCTGGTCTCTAGTGGGCAAGCATTTAGGTTGAACTTGTATTGGTTCGTGAAAGCCTGAGCCAAGTCTTCCCAACATCTATATGTGACTGATCTAATTGCATGTACCATTCCCATGCGGCGCCTTCCAAGCTTTCCGAAAAGAAGCTAATCAGGAAGTTTTCCTCCTTGGACCACATCCCCATTTTTGTCCAGTACATCCGCAAGTGCATGATAGGATTGGTCCTGCCATCAAATTTAATGAGCTCGGGCATTTTGAAATCTTTGGGAATGACTACACTAGGAGCCAAGCATAGATCCCTAATGCTCATCGGGCCATAGGGGCTAGGTCCGCAACATGCGAAACTCTCCCTGCATGCTTTCCTCCAGCTCCTGCTTAAGCTTTAACCGTTCACCTCCTTTACAACCTCATTAACTGAACCATGATCGTTTTGCTTATCAGGAATAGACTCGTCATTGTTATCATACCCTGGTGGGGGTTCCTCATGTTCATTATTGTGAGTATTCCTCTTGGCCATATGCATGGCGTCCATGATGAATTGTTGGAATTCGGGTCAAGCATGGATTTCATCATGTCTTTGAGTTCATCAATTTCTTGACCGAGATCCCTTTCCTGGTCATTGTTGTTTCCAGCCATAGTCTTTTCCTTGCCTTTATCTATCTCAACCTTCCTCTTCTCAGCTTTCTCTCTTTGGACCGTAGTTCGTACGCTCTCTAGCCGGATACTGTGCTAGACAAAGCTTTCTTTGAAGGAGCAATGTTTGACGTTCCTCCTAATTCTCTAACAAAAATAAAATAAACAGGGGTAAATAAATGAATTAAAGCAAAAACCTATTGATGGCGAGGGACATCATTCGTATTTGACGATGAACTTGATTCATATCATATTCAGAAGGACATATCGTCCATAAGAAAAGATATGTGATGGACAAAAGTATAGGGGAATATCCTTCCACAATATACTTTGTTAGGAACACACTAGCAATGTAAAGTTGGTGGCCTTTCTTACATTCCGCAGAAGGAAGGATTTCCTATAAGGCGAAAACGTAATTGACAATATGTCCAGGGGAGACTTTGCTCCACAATGGATATAGTCTTGCACATCATTCAGGGAAGTAGAGAAAATCGAAGGGTGAACTTGTTTCATTTACTCAAAAAGTGAAATTACATCATAGTGGAGTCAATAGTATCCACTTTCTTTCTTTTACAACCTCTAGCAATGTCCCTACTCATGCTCATGAAATCACCTATTTCCCTAGGCAGATGGAGCTTGAAATTCTTTTGAACCTCTTTCTAGCCATTTTGAAATGATAAACAAACTTCGAAACCTGATGGTCCAATTTCTCAGTTAACTTTGCATGTCGTTCCTTCCACTCTTCAACCTTCATTGCCCAATCACCAGCTTGTTTCTTCCAAAATCTACCCGCATCTTCTGATCGGAGAAGTTGGTCTCTGCATTTCATGAAACGGGCCCATTCTTGATCACATTCTTCCTTGGCCTGGATTAATGATGTATTCAGCTTCTCTATCTTTAGATTCAACTCTTCTTTTTGCTGTTGCATCTCGACTTCTAATTCTTCATTCATTTGTTTTTGTTGGCCAAACTTCATTTCCAATTCTTCATTTGCTTTCTTTAGTTGGCTAATATACTTCACAAACCTATTTTTTTCATTAGTCATCATTCGGACTTCCTTTTCAAGGCTTTGGGTCCTCTCTTTCCCTTTCTTGATCAGGGGTATGAGCAAGTTCGTCTTTCAGCCTGCCAATTATTCTCTCTTTCTTTTCACATTGGCTTCGTGCGATGATGACTTCTAGTTCTCCGCTTGCTTTTGTTGTTCTAGGAGCTTCATCTAGCTTTCATGACCTCTATCTGTTCAGCCAACTGAGAATCATTTCCCTTTTCGGAAGGGAGGTTAGGGACACTCTTGGTACCTCTCTTGCTTTTCTCCATGTGATGTATTCGGGTCCTGATCACGAGTGGTTTTCCTAACTCATTTCTCCCTGCCATGTGGACATTTCTCCAGGCCTCTTTAACTTCTCGTGCTAACGTTTGGTGTGGTCACCTTCCTTGTACCAGAAATAAAGTCCTCCAAGCCTCTTC
Source organism: Dalbergia oliveri (assembly GCA_030441495.1). Lineage (NCBI taxonomy): Eukaryota > Viridiplantae > Streptophyta > Magnoliopsida > Fabales > Fabaceae > Dalbergia > Dalbergia oliveri. The sequence goes on from JAMLFY010000559.1 coordinate 18,966, forward strand.
TCGTGGTTTCTTTTGTGTCCAACAAAGTTGTCTGAGTGCTATTGTTGGTGTATAGGATATGCAACCTCTTGGGCCCATCAATGGTACATTATGATATTTTCCAGCTAAAAACAATGTCACCTCTTTCGGGTTCGAACCACGGACAAACCCATTTGAATGATTGTTCCTTTATGGCATCAAATTCACTTTCCATTCATGGCTTTCTTTGGGCTTTATGGAATACGATGAAAGCTTCTTAATGGATCTGAAACATTTCTAATGTGATTCCCTGCGTACATGTGTGTGATGATCCATACGTACAAGAGGTGCAGGCAACATCGAATCTTCCCTTTTTGTTTTTGTTGACAGAAGTTTAAAGTTAGAAACGTTTCCGCCAACACGCGGAACTGGGTTTCGTTGCTTATTTCTCCAGCAAAGAAAACATCCATGGCAGCTTGGTCAATTATGTCTGGAGCGGAAGGAAACAATATTAGTCCATAAATAGCGAATGCCAGTACTCTTGCAAAAGTGGTCCATTCCTTTAGACGGCCCAGGTCTTTAAGCGTTCTTCTAGGAGTGCTTTAGTTACTCCTTTGACTCTGCATGCCCTGTTAACTTCACCTCACTGGTACCCCTAATAATTCCCAAATTGCTCAACTATCTTCACATCTGGAGCACGTTGTTCTTGATGAAAATAAATAGAGGTGTTCTCCCTTACTGGAGTTTAATATGCAGGCATATTCTTCAATGGTAGGAGTGATATCAATGTTTGGCAATTCAAAACCTCTCAGGGCTGGGTTCCATCTAAGCTAAAACATTGAGGACAGTCTCTCCTGATATAAGCAATAGGTCCAGAATGGAACCATACTTCTTTGAGAATGCTTTCTGTTTTCACCAGGTAGCAACTGACTCAACTGACGTAATCTTTCCAGAGAGTGAGATTCGCCATCACATTGAAATTTTTCTTTAGCCGGACGCATTGCTAGTGTGTTGTGTTTTGTCCATCATTTACTATCTAATACTGATATTCCCTTGCCACCAACAAATCCTTCAAAGAGAACAAAACAATAATGAGATGTGTGTTGTACCTAAAATATGCATGGTACATGTAAAGAATGCATGTGATATGACAATTAAAATATGATTTTTGTTTCTTTTGTTTTTTTTTTTTTTTTTTTTTTTTTTTAGGAAATGAACATGCTTGATAAAGAAAATGCGGATATTATGCATGATGAAATATGAATTACTTATGCAAAAAAGGATGAAAACTAATCATGCATGATATGCTAAATGCTACATGATATCAAAGAGGATAAAGATAAGAAGTATGCTCCCTTGTGCCCTAAAAGAGGGGTAGACCTAATGCTTGGTGGTTCTATGATCAACCCTATTTGAGGTAGCCAACCAAGGTCATTCTAACATGCATAGCTTTTGGGTGGATCTAGACCCCTAGAAGATTATGGTCCCCAGGCTGCCTTTACCAATAAGGTAAAGACCCAGTTCCATGAGTTAAACCAGGGACATAAAAGTCACAATATGGCAACCCATAGTTCTAGTAACAACCTTAGCGGATGAGTCAACGACTTGCCAGGGAAGCATAAGCCTCACAAAAACAACGAAACCCTTCTGGTCCTATGGCTTTCCAAGGCTCGGTATAGAGCCCAAATAGTGTGTGAGGATGATTGACAGTGTGTGCCTGGAGCATACAAACCTTTCAAACCCTTATGTACTATACAAATTCCTGCAAAATAAACCCAAAACAATATACATACAAAAGTCCTCTACCCTAAGGTCCAGATATAATTGAAAAAGAGTCTTCTTGTCCTAGTGTTTGAATAAGAAATATTTACAGATAAAACCAACCATTAAGAGGAAAAAGAAAAGAAAAAGAAAAAAAAAAAAAAAAGAAAGGAAGAAAATAAAATAAATAAAAATAAAAATATAAGAGTGAAACCAAAGTTTTGTGGGGAAAAATAAATATAATAAAGTTATAATTATTTGCATAATAATTCTAATGGGCTTGACTCTACGTCCCAGTGTGGAGTCGCCAACTCACAACGTGCCGAAGGGCGGCGACTAAAATGGCAACAATTTTAAAATAAGATATAAAATGCGAGTCGCCACCAATTTAATTCCTAAAACTAAAACCTTTAATTTGCAACTGGTCTTTTAAAATGAGATTTGAGGTTCGAGTTACTGATTATGATTAGGAAGGGTGGAAACTTAATCCACTTGCACCCTAATACATTCGTATGAATACGGTTACCCTAGAGCTCATTATGCAAATTTATTTATAACTTTAAAAATATTTATTTTTCCCAAACATCATAATTATGAAAGAAATAAAATAAATAAAATAAAATAACCAAATTAAAAGAAACAAACAAAATAAAAAATAATTTTGGCTTGATAGTTGTTTGCTACGGACGTATCCTCTGGTGCAATGAGGAACTCAAAGCCACGTCGTTCTGTAGAAAATGAGTATGTGTTAATTGATTTTAATTAAAAGAAAATGGAAGTGTGTTGTTTGATTTTAATTTTGAAGATAGATTTTTGACTCATGATTTAAAATCCATTGTGCACAAGGTTTAGGATAGTGTAAACTACACAATAAACCTTTACATTCTTGTAAAACTTGAGGGTGATAAATCACACATCAAAATTACAAGTTGTTGCATGGATTAAAGAAAATATCTTCTTTCATTATTATATTTTTACCATTTTATTATTATTTTTGGGTTTTTGAAATTTAGACAAACAAAAAACCTAGATCTATACAAACAGGACCATCCCCAAAAGGTATCTAGCCCAACACAAACTTAATACATGAGCCTAAATATAAAAAAATGAGACAACAAGCCCAATATCCTAAAGGACCTAACGAGCCCAAACCAGAAGACCAATCCACTAAACCAAACAAACAATAAAAGATGAAAGGGCAACCCAAAAAAGAAAAGAAAAGCCAAACCCAACAACAAGCTTTCAACCTAAACTTCATTACCCTAATATGTATTGAGACACAAAACACAACAGAGGCAAAAGGAAGATAGTGGCGGCGGTGCTTCTTGGTGGTGGGCGCAAGGCTGTGATGGTGGGGGCGGTGCGAGCGCGGCGCGGAGCTTGCGGCGGTCCAATGCAGAGAGCAAAGAGGGGACGCGGGACCCTGGCGTGGTCGAGTGGCGGTGGCGGCGAGGGTGGACTTCGCACGGTGCGGGACTTCGCGAGAGCTCGATGTTGGCGGCGATGGAAGAAGACGGCGGCGCGACAGGGGGAGCAAAGGTGGTCTTCGCGAGGAAGCGCGAGCGATGGAAGAAGGCCGGGCGCGCGTGTCTTTGGCGGCGGAGGTGCGATCTGCGGCGGCCTCGACTCTCGCGTGGCATGCGGCAGGCGGGCTGGGATGCAGGAGACGGGAAGGCGGGAGGAGAGCTTGGCGGGCTTCTGGTGGGGAGCTTGGAAGGCTCGAATGCGAGCTGGGAGGTCCTGGCAGGACAGAGTTGTGCAGAGGCTGGATGGATGACTTCGACGTTTCAGAGGTTGATGGGCGGCTAGTTCTACAGTTAAGGTGAGTGATGATATTTCCTACTATTATATTTCTTGCCTTGGGTTGAATGAGTCCTCACCTGTGGTGTTGAAGGAATTGTGTTTATGGATTGTGTGTGTGTGGGGGGTGGGGGATGAAATGAAACAAAATGGGATGATTGAGTTGTTAATGATGCGGCGGAGGTCGCGCTGTGATGAGGTTGAGGAGCCAATGGAGGAGCTTGGTTGTTTTAACTTGTGTGGATGATGGTTGTAGTGATGGGAAAATGATGATGGTGTGTGGTGAGAGTTCACAATGATGATGGATGAAGGAAGTGGTGATGGAAGAATCTGTTTGATTCGGAGGAAAATGAAGGCCAAAGATCAAAGCGGACCTGAAAAAAAATGAACTCTTTTTTTTTCCCAGTTGTTGAAGAAGTCCTTATATTGAGATGATACCAATTGATTAAATCAATAACCCCATCTTTCTAAACTAAAAAAAAACACCCCAAATAGGCTTGTTCCCCACGTCTGAATCCCTATTATTGCTAGCATGGTTACTGTTTTCCTTTTTTTTGTTGGGCGGGAAATCCTGGTTTCAGAGGAACAAGAAATCCCAGATGTGGTAATGAAACCATTACACATTCGAGGATTGGGCCTAGCAACACGTGCACCCTTCTCGTTCTTTTCTTAACTCTCGGGTTGGTGGAGATGGGAGATTGATTTAAAAAAAGATGATGGAGACAATGGAATTAAAAGATGGGTGCGTAATGGGCATGGGCCATAAAATAAAAAGCAAACAAACAAGAACATGCTATTTTCAATTTTGATGTTTGATATTTTATTTGAATTAAAAAAAAAAAAAAAAAAAAAACCGAATGAAATATCTGCAAAAGGGAAAGGCATAAAATCTTTTAGATTTTCTTGTTTAATGACGGACAAATTAGTGTTACAACATCCAGCATCTAACATACACGTTTTGCAGCTGCAAGATTGACATCTAGAATAGCTTTCTGCTGTGAAGTTCCATGACCAAACATCCCATGTCCACCATTCACATCAATAGAAACTAATGCCTCAGTTTGTTCAATAATTAGTGAACCTCCATTAGCAAGTGGAACCCTATAAAGTGATCAACATACAAAAAGTTTGCAAGTTAATGTTATTATATAAGAATATTCCTACAACATTGTATATCACTAAGCAGTAAATACAAATGGAAGAGAATAACGATGAGGATATTACACACTAGAAGCTACAGGTGGATGATTAATAACTTGAAGTAACAAAATTTCACCTTTTGCTTAGGATATTGTCAATCTCTCCTTCAATGTTGAATTCATCGAAAAGGGGAACTTTTTTATCATATAGCTCTACTCGATCACACAGATCAGGGGCAATTTCCTGAAGGTAATTCGTCACCTGAGGATTAAATAAGAAAGTTGAAATCACCAAAACAAAAATGTCACCTCAGTTTGTATGTTTGAGCCTTATTAGTTGCTGATATAAGTGTTGCAACTTGCAATTGCAAAAAATATGCATGCCATTCATATAGCACTCAGATTAAAACAGCTGGATCAGCATGCTAACATAGGACCATAAATTAAGATTTATTTAAGTCTTAACTCTTAGACACATCTAAGATGTAAGATACAGTTCTTCACTTTTTCCAAGATATGACTGGCATTTGCTAACAGAAACCGGTAAACCAACATGTGACTGCCTATCCTACAGTTACAGTCAGGTTCAAAACTATTGCTTGCCCTACTCTTTTAATAACTCTATCTATGGGAAGGGAAGCCAATGTCATTAGATACAAACTGATATGCTCTAGTCCTAATGTGGCAGCTTAGCATTCTGCAATTAGCTGAAATGTCATTCAGCTTAGCATTCATATAGCTGAAATGTTTTTAAAGATACCTTACCTCATGAAATGTCCTTGGAGAGTCAACAACCATTTTCTTAACCTGAAGTATATAAAAAAACATAATCAGGATACAGATGTAACCTGGGTTTTCCTTTTGATATAAATAGACACCATTAAACATCCTAAGGATCAATTGGTGAGTGACATAAAATAAGTAACAGAACTAACATTTCCATTGAAATAATCCTGGACCACTGAGAGTTTGACCCATTGCCCTGTGCAAAATGACAGGAACAGCTCCTTCCACACCTTCATCTGCAGCAACTGCAGATTTGTTCCACTATATTTTTCCAAGTCGAAAGCAAACCCTCCAAGTCTTTCTGCAGTTCCTCTAAAGAATGACCAGCAGCAACAGTTCTTACAGTGAGGCCAAAACCCTCAGGCTGCAATGTCTTTGCTATAACTTTCAACCTTGTGCGCTCGACGCCAGAAATCTTTTTGGAGACTCCAATTTTTTCACAGCATGCAATCAAAACCTGCAGGTCAGAGAGTTTACTTAAGGAGTTACACAGTGTGGACAAAATGATAAACAAATATATGAGAAAGACCAAGAATGATATACAATCAAACTTCATGCAAGGTGAACACATAAAAGAGCACATACCCAAAATCTACTTCTTAGTTTAGGATATGCAGTCAGAGTGGGACCCTTAGTACCAAGGCCCTCTTTAACAACTTGGACAATGACTTTGGTTCCCTTGCGAACTTGGATCCATTTGTTTTCTCCAGAAGCCATGTGGACTGCTCTCTTTGTATCTTTTGTTTGCAAAATATGAGAGTTGATAGACCCATTTATGCCAAAAGGAAGAGGACTGTTACTGGTTTCTTCTATGTTGACTTCACTTCCCTCTATATCATCCTCAAAGTCTGCTTCTACTTCATCGTCAACCATGCTACCATACACATTTTGCTTAAGAACTTCTGTAATATAAAAATCATCCTCGCCTTCATGCTCATCATAGTCATTGTGTACAGATTTTAAGCAACCATCCTCAGAATGTATGTCTGATATTACACCGGAGTCATCAGCATCATGAGCCTCATGATCATTTTTGTCACTGACATCAATCTTTTGTTTCTTTGTCCTTTGACGAAATGGAGGGAATATAAATGGCTCCCTGTTTTGCTTAATGTCCATAAGGGCAGGTCTAGAACTCCCAATATTCACAAAGGCCCCACCCATATGGGGAACAAGCTTTGTGACTACCCCAACATATACACTGTCACATTGCACATTACTCTTGACTGGTTCCAATAATAATTCAACCAACGTTTCATCCTCCAGTACTGCAATTCTTTGCATGGTACATATAGAAGAGTTAATAAGTATAATGGTTGAAACCAATCTTTTGAAATTACATTACTACTTTCTTCAGGCAATAATCTTTCTGTATCTACCAGCTTCACCTGGTCTTTTACAGTGTTATCAGTTCCAGATTCATTGGATTCCTTTTGATCCTTAGAGACAGTAAAAGGGAGTGAATGGAGTAGCCAGGGTTCCTCAACAGGCTGGTAATTCTCAGAAAGAATATTAGTAGAATGTGAATCCTCATCATTCACACTCACCATGTCCTCATTGTCATAGTACAATTGATCTTCCAAACTGAATGTCTCTGACTTTAACACACAATTTTCAAGGAGACTCACAATCTTTCCTTCATCTGTCAAACCACTGGAAGCATTTGAGTGTTCAGAAACATATTTGGAAAGACCAATATTATTTATAGTATCACAAAACGATGAAGTAATACCTTCGACTGGTAAAGATCTAGAGGGCTGCTCTAGAAGATATGTTTCCTCTGTCCAGGGGCACCATGCACGAGCTGAAGACATGTGGGAATAAGACCTAATCCATAAATCGCTCACCACAACTTTATTGTCTCCAAGTACTGTAAAGGGTACTGACAGAGAAAACACTGGTCCTGGCTTCCAAAGAATGTCACTTGAGGACTTTGATTTTCCTTTAATGAAATAATTATATTTAAAGTTCAAGCCAGAAGCAATCTGCAAGCATAAAATTACAACTGAGTCACTTAATTCATAAAAAATGTGTATTTTGATGTTCATTCAGTATTTCCAGAAGACTGTAGCTTCATATAACAGTCTACCCTTTAATGGAAGGGACATTTGATCTCAAGGATGCAAAACTTAATAGCAACCAATACCCTATCATTTATTACAAAACACAGACTACATCTTTATTGACGGAAATAGCAGAATCTTCAAGGGAGAGGATTTGCTTTCCAAGACTACTTATGTTGAGGATTTCCAGATATAAAGGAAAACAAACAACAACAACAACTAAGCCTTGTCCCATTAACTGGGGTCGGCTACATGAGTAAGGCGACTAAAGGAACTCTATCATATATCATATTCATATTAAAACCATTAACACTTAAATCTCTCTTGATTATTTCCCCTATAATTTTCCTCGATCTTCGTCTACCTCTTTTTATAGTGCTATTCTCCATTTGGTCAAGTCTCTCACTGGGCCTCCAGTCTTCTCCAAACATACCCAAACTACCTAAGGCGAAATTTTACCATCCTCTCTCATAGGCGCCACCCCAATTTCTGTCTAATGCATTCATTCCTTATCCTATCATGTCTTGTGTGGCCACTCATCCATAACAACATCCTCATCTCCACCAGATGTAGCTTACTTTCATGTTGACCTTTTACCGCCCAACATTCAATCCCATACAATAAAGCTAGACTTCTGATTGTACGATAGAATTTACCTTAAGGTTTAGTGGTACCTTTTTATCACAAATAAGATCCGAAGCGCCTCTCCACTTTGACCATCCTACTTGGATCCTATGGTTACCATCTCCCTCTATCTCTCCATCACTTTGAATGATAGAACCCAAATATTTAATTCCTCTGTAGTGGGAAATTCTTTCTACTATTCCTGATATATTTTTGTTTATTTTATGTATTTCTCTCTGTGTACAAATAAACCTATTCAGCTGAACTCTACAACCAGGGCAGGAGGAATACAAAAGTGAATCTGAAAATATAAATATCTTCTCATTTAAACCTTTCTTAACTTTCCTTTCTGTACAAATAAATAAATATATAAGATTAAATTTGAAAGCCCAATCAAATTACCTGAAATTCAGCTTTCCACACATTAGCATGCTCCGTAGAGACATTGGTACAGCTTTCTTTGGTTTCCAGCAGCCTAATACAGCAGGATCGCCAGTTGCGTACAGAAGGTGACCATCTTCTAAATCAGCTTCTACAGTGCAAATGATCTTGCAGAATTTATCAACATTAGTGGTTGGCTTGCCTGAGATATCAGATTGTCCAAATTCATTATTCACTCTAAACTGGAGAGAAATACACACTGATGCAAAAAGGCTGATGTTGCGATAACTAGAAAAATAGAGTCCATTAGATTAGATTAATAGAATGAAGCACATAGTGATTTATAATGATTTAAAATGCAAATAAACACCATTGTTCATTCTATCACAACAAAAATATAATATTTTCACATGAAGCACATAATCCAACTCCTGACCCTGTGATTTTAAAGCCAAACATGAATCAAATTCTACCGATAGTCTAATTTACAATTGTAATTTAAAAAAAAAAAATGTATGATTTGGATGTTGTACACTGGAACAATCAGTTGTGGTGAGGATCCAAAAGCAAAAAAAAAATTAAAGCAAGAAATTCATAGCCTAAAGAAAGGAGATAACAATAGACATAAAATGAAGTCATAAAAAAAAATGAATATATGAGGGTTACAAGAGTAGCTTAATTACCTTTCTCTTTCTCTGGTGGCAACGCAGTTAATCTTCTGACTGATTTGTTGTTCTTCATACAGTATATGAACCTGCACACACCGTGCAGTGGCACGTGATGGCATATGTGCCTGTCCCAATATTATAAGACATAAGCAAAACCAAGATCCAACAGGAGGGTAGGGATAACACACTGCATATCTATCAACTTGATAATACATCACTTTCCCTAGTTGTATTGATCATCATTCTCGATCTATCCATAATTTTCCTTTTTTGTAAATATAAAAGCCTAATTAGTCATGCAATTAGCATCCTTAGTCATCCTAAAAGCACAAATTTAGTGCTTAATGTAAACCATAAGCCCAGTAGGTCATAATAACCACCAATTGGTATGACAACAAATCACTATTTAATATGCTCAGTGGAAAATATGGGCGATGCCAGCACAGGTAATGAATTATCATTTCTCAATAACCACGAATACTGCTTTGTTTCAATATAATAACTCAATCACTTTCTACTCAATAAACGATGCAACTAACTATAATTCAAGAAGTGTGGAATGCTGGTTTTTGTTCACAAAGTACAGTAACTAAGCAACAGCTAAGCTGGCTATCAGTCTCAATTTTTGTGAACTACACAAGAAAACCTCTCTTCAAATACATCCATCACAATTTTTGACACATAAAACTTATTACATGAAAAAAAAAATCTGAATGTTTGAGCAGGTGGGAACTTAGGAAATGGTTGGTAAGGTCAAAATCAAGTATGAAAATCACTTCACATTTGGTTTGTCCTAGAAAATGTGGCAGGGTTTGAAAGGGAAGTGCGATTCATTTACACCCTACCAACAAACTTTGGCTGCCCCTATAGCACAAAGTGCATTCAAAGTGGCTTCCCACCCTATACCAAGCAATTATGAGCAAAAACCAAAACCCTTTTCATCTAACTCAATCTTCACTCTCCTCTCAATTTTCCACCTTTCCATCTCATGATCTCAACCATGCATTGCCAAGTAATTTCCTCTCAAGTCTCAAGCAAAAAGCTTCAAAACACCCACGAAGGACTCTGATGAAAAGAATGCACAACTCTGTGCTCCAGCAGTTAACTAGGAACTAATCCAAAAGCAATTCTTATAATCTCACCACAAAAGAAAAAAAAGAAAATTCTCCCAAATGATTCTCTAGAAATATTTCGAGAGCAAATTAGTCTGTCAAGATTTAAAAGCCTTCTATTGGTCCCTCACCATTCAAAACGAGCAAAAGGGTACATCCGTACAAGTCCATACAAAAATAAAAAATAAAAATATGTATGTATGGAGTGATCAATTTGTCACTTTCTTGAATGGCAAGGGACGAACTTTTAAACCCCGGGCACTAATTAGTTCCCCGATATTTGTTTTATGACCAAAATGGATATTTAATAAAAAATGAAAATCAAAACAACTAGCCAGAGTAAGATAACAACATCAAAGTGCAGTAGCCACCACCAAATGAATTGGGTGTACATTTCAATTATTCAGTGTACAAATACAACCACCAAATAAAATCAAGGGCAATTCACGAACAATGCAACAAGGATAATCAAGTACAGTGGCACACAGCAAATTTTTGTTTTTTTTTCGTTGGTGGGGTGGGGAGTGGAGAGAGAAACTTACAGTGATTGGAACCTCTTTCTTGGAGGAAGCACAACAAAAGGGCCATAGAAGAAAGGACTATTACAGCGAAAAAGCTGATTGTGGTGGTGGTGCATAAAACCAACTTCAGCAATACGCTCCATGAAGAAGAGAACATGAATTGAATGAACCCCACCTCACCCCCACCCAGTTGGTGAAAAAGTGTGCTAGAGTTGGCACGTGAGAACGTGCAAGTTCATCACTTGAACAAGGTACGCTACACAGTGGAACACAAAAGGGGTTGAGGTGTGTGTTGGTATGGATAACATATAAGATAGGCGATGGTGGTCGGGATGACGGGGCTGCTGTGCTATGGTATTGGTGCTACCTAGAGAGAGGGCAGAAGATAATGGGTTT
>JAMLFY010000560.1:0-30125 GCA_030441495.1 Dalbergia oliveri
CCATGAGAAAACCTCTAAAGCTTGGATCTTGGTCTAGGACCATATACAACTCAATTTTTCCTTTTCTTTGCAAGTTCAAAGTTTTGGTTTTTCATTCCTTTCTTTATGATTGGTCCTTGGTTTTTCCTAGTTCAAAGTTTTGGCCTTCATTCCTCTAAGGTTTTGGTTTTTCCTTTTTGCCTTGTTCAAGCTTTGGTTTTTATTTCTTTCTTCAATGGTTTTGGTTCCTTTCCTTGAACAAATTTGCAAAAATGAAGGTAGCCCTTTTATGTTTGTTTAAAAGGTTGTCTTTAAAAATCATTTCCTTGAGCTTGATGATGGTGTTCGAAGAATATAAGACTTCCTTGGTGTCTTGATGCTAAGAACTCTAAAGCTCACTTTATGATACATAATAGGTTGAGGTTTTTATGTTCCTTTAAAGTCTTGTAAGAGCTCTAGTTGATTAAAAAGAGTTGCATTCATGTTTACTTTTATGCTTTGCATAGCATGTTTATTTTCAAGCTATCACTAAGCAACTTAAAGATTAAAACAAGAATGTGCATCATCACTTAATAAATCTCAAAGCCTACCTATTTCAACCTTAAATTGTTGATTTGGGGTAAACACCCAAGAGGCCTAGAGCACTAAAATAAAGAATTGAACCTTGCATTTCATGTTTACTTTCTTGTCTATCATGTTTATATTTTACACCATCGCTTAAACTCTAAAGATAATAAATGAGTGCACCTCATATTTATTTTATGCTCTCACTTTATTTCTAAAAAGAAGAGTAAAATGAGTTGCATAGCATGTTAAATTTATGTCACCACCTAAATGGTCTAGAGCTCAAAGACTTGCCCAAGTATCCAATGTAAAGTTTTAAGAAACGTTGGTTTTTCAATGAAGCCATTTTGGCCTTGTGGTGATGATGATGGGCTTGATGTGAGTTCATCTAATCACAAGTGCCCATAGCCATGTTTGAAATTTTTCTAAGCTTAGGAGTACCTAAAGAGCATTATGAATGAGATTATATGTTTAAATCTATTTTATGAGAAAATTAATTTAGCTACTGATCTTGCTTGGACTTTAATGATTTTAATGATAAATTGGTTTTAAAAGAGTTTGAGTTCCTAAAATTGTTCCAAGAGAAAACTAGCAACTTGTATGCATTTTAATTCATGAGATTATGTGATTTTATGGGCTTATGATTTTGGTTCTGCCCTTCATGATTGGCTGCTGTACAAATGTTGTTCTAAGGTGTTAAAATGTGTAAAATTATGTTTGAGTGAAGGGAGGATCGATTTAGAGAAGTTAGAAAAGAATAAGTAACTTAAAGGATCAAGAATGAGAATTCTAGAACACCTTAATGCACAAATGAATTCTGTTCCAGCATAATTAATTTGAGTGTAATGGGTTCATAATCAGTAGGATATGCATAAAAACCTTTCATAATGATTAGGTATTAATTACTAAGCTTAAGGCGATGATAAGGACTTAAAATAGGAATTCTAGCACACTTAGACATGGCAAAATGTGATTCTGTCCAGCAAAGCTAAATTGAGGAAAGTAAGTTATAACTTAGTAAACATGCCTAGGAATCCCTCATAATTGGTTTAGGGATTGATTATGAAGACTTAGGCGAAGACGGATCTTAAAAAGGGTCAAGAACGAGATTTCTAGCACCTAAGTATATGATATTTTTCCGGCCCAAACTACATAATGCTGTTTGGAATTTTAAGTGTGCCCAAAACTTATTGAGAATTTTAAGTAATGATCTTTTAGGTGTTATAAAAATCCTTAGTGAGGATTAGAATGACCGAAATGCAAGTTTAAAGCCCGTTAAGGGTCAAAACATAAGATACTATGAGATAGGTGGACAGAGTATGATTATGATGATGAACCTCGTGCACACTTATGATGATGTGGTTATGTTAAGTTCCTTGAGCATGAAACTTTATGTGCATAATTTGATTTGGTGATATGATGAAATGTTGTGTTTGAGATGCATAATGTTTCAAAGCTATGAATGAAATTGAGAAATATGCTCATGTGAACTAGAAAGTTATTGCAATGAGAGGTTCCATGAAAATGATGCATGTGACGAAATTATGTGGCATGACTCAAAATTTGAGGAAATTCGGAGAGGAGCGTTATGCCGCCGAATTTCCATCAAATTCAAGGGACAAAAGAAAGTTTTTGAGAAAATGAAGTTTAAAGTTATATGCCGAGACGCACTCCACCGTTCCGAGGAGAAAAACACCCGTGGGGGTATGGACGTCGAAGCCATACCGAAGCGGATAAAGTCGCTGGTCTTAAACTGCGATGCGTTTCGAAGAATGAAAGTATATGATGTTTAAGGTGACATTCACGAACTTCCTCCTGCTCCCGTGAGGAGAAGGTAAAACGTGAGGGCATAGACATCAGCCGCCAAAGCGACAAAGTTCGCTGGCTTAACCGAGTCGATGCGTTTCGAAGAAGGAAAAAGTCCCATGATGGGTGATCCTTAGGCCCTGCCCCGTACTCTGGAGTTGGATTATGATGATTATGATTATGTTTGTGATTCGCTTATCAAGAGGATAAGTAAGAACTAGTGACGACTAGTTAAGGTATGAGCTCATAGCCTAGTTTAAGGGGTGCGGTTACTATATTATTGGTGTCACAAGTATGAGAAAAGGAAAGATGTTCAAAGAAAAGTTTCATGCCACTCAAATGTTGTTTGAATTATTGTTTGATTTACCTAAACGTTGCCATGCATCCATGAAATATTATGTTGCATACATGCATTAAGAATCATTATAAAAGACATGGACCTTGGATAAATACCTTTGCGAAAACTCCATAATGAACTAATGCATGCTTAACCTTTTCATAATAAAACCCAAGGTTCCTGGGACGTAAACGATGACACTAGGATAGAGGACTCCCTGAGATTCTTTAGTGAGAATTCTCACCCCTCTCTCTGTCTCTTTGTTACGTCTTCAGACATTCGATGGCGTCGTTCGTGATTTTTGTTGACGCACCTCTACGGAGCTTGCACTACGACCGGACCATTGCCTTACCACTTCAAGGGTCGTTGTGCTATACGTATTTTGCATATGTGGGACGCCCGTTGCTCCACCTTCCAGGAGAACAATTCACCTCCACCCCTTTGGCGACGACATGATTTTTGAGGGACGCGACTTCGAGACAGAGAACGTCGCCATTCGGCATTTCAGCGGTGGAGGGTTACCTCAGTATGTGCCTCGCGCGAGACGTTTTGAATACCGAACCATGAAGGATCCTCCTCTCATCCTTTTTTTCGTGGGCTCCACCCCACTGTACCCATGGACATTCGGATGGATAGCAGGAGACGGATGACAGTGGAGGTTTAGCACGACGTCCGGAGATGCGCCCTCATCGTGCGGCATGCTCGCCCATCCTGCTTCGCCTCACGCATCCGAGGAGCTTGCACAGTTCATTGGATATATACCACCGAGCAATGGTAGGAATGTCATCCATGACTCGAGGAGGGAGAGTCTTAGTTGGGTATTTATCTTTGGGGGTTGTTTCATGTATTTGTTATCATTTGATATCATTGTATTGCAAGCTCCTCCACTAGTATGGGTAAGACTTTATGCTTCTGTTATATTTCTGTAGTATTGTGCTAAACTATGTTAATGAGTATGATGAGGAATGTTTTCATGATGGATGTGTCCTTTTATGTTTATGTTCTCGTATGTTTTATGAATCTTTCCACTTCACGTCGTTTATATGTTCACGCAAAGGCTCGTACTTTGTTTTATATAAATCATTTCAAAAAAAAATGATCCGTATTTTCCGCTAAGTATTTTATAAATGAATTTAAGAGAAGTAATAACTAATAATTAGTCTTGATACCTCAGGCGTATTAGGGTTAAATATTAGGGTGTTACATTATCTATTCAGAGCCGTTTCAATTTCAGAGCCTGAGGATTGGACTCGACCATGCTTTAGAAGCATGTTACGATAGTATGTCATGTGTAGCGCTTAGCTATTAGAAATAAGCTATAGGATAGGCATTCATGACCTTGTCGCTTGCTCGTGCCATGGTAACTAGCTCATTTAGTTTGGAATATTCAGCTGATCACCTCGGTATTTGTTGACTTGTGTGCTTAGGACAATGGCACCAAGAGAAATAGGAAATTACGACCACGTGAACGAAGGAGATGAAATGGAGCTTGCTGTACGTGAAATGGCTAGGGCGATGGAACGCATGTTCGACTGCATGAATCAACCAAGGGACGCGCTCAAGGTCCCGCCGCTGAGGCCGTGGAACAAGCCCGTTTGGGGAGTTCTAAGGCTAATCTTAACACTTAGTAATTAACCAAATACACCTAGGTTGAATTTGATTAATGACTAGACTTTACTCTTTGCTTTGGTTCTTTCATCATATTTTGAAAATACTTAGTGAAATTACGAGCTTTTTCTTTTTTTTTTTTTTAACATAATTGAAATCATGAGCCGCGCATAACATAAACGATTAAGCGGTAGTAAAATAAGACATTTAAGAATCTAAATATATCATATTGGCTCCATCACATAACATCCATAATGCACATCACAACATATATACAATAACCTCACTCAAAAGGTGAGTTAAGTTCATACATCATATCTTACATATTCACACCATAGGAAACTATTTATAAGGAAATCATGCCCCTAAACCAGATAACCTTAAACTAGATAACCTTAAAAGCTGAGGAAGGCTACTCTAAACCGGATGCATAACACTCTTAAGACTACTTAAAACTCTCTAGGGCCACCGTCGGGAAATGGGAAGAAACCCGATCCATTACGAGTCCTCTGAAACTGGCACACGAGATGCACCAGGCTTGGGTCGGACGACGGTTTCTGCTAACCTCTGTGAACAATGTTTCCTCACTACCTCTCTTACACGTGGGGAGTAGAAGAAGCTCTCATAACATGAGAGGAGGGTCCTTTAGGATCAGTTTCAATATCTCGTTCGTGGATTATATTTCGGAAAACCATCAGAGCAGACGAGGCGGGATAAGAACGTAACATTCTTTCATCAAGTGACGTGCATGTTCAAAACCATTTCATCGCCATAGGGAGAAGTAGGAGAAAAATAATAAGGAACAGGATGTGAATGGACGACCTACGTAAATAAAAACACGAACGAGCACCTTCCTTCAAAGTGATACGAACGATGCACCGGATCATAGGGAATTTAAGTAGGTGTGTAACGAATAGGACGAATGTCGCCATCTGAACTGAAGACAATGACAAAATAAGAAAGGGGAGTGAGAATCTTACTAAAGAATTCAGTAGGTATCTCCTTCTACGGTGTCATCATCAAGTCTCAGGAATCCTGTTATTATAAATAGTGAACATACGAGATTAAATTTTAAGTTCAACTTTTGCCGAGATTCACCAATTTTAATTATGCGTCTTCTAATGCATCATAATCTTAACATGTCATATTTATAATGAACTTTTCTTTTATCATTGCATCATATTCCTCATCATCATCATTAATATAACATGCATAGAAGAACATCATATTTCTCATCATCAACTCATGTATGTTATGCAGAAGAATATCATAATAGCTACACATGGACATGGTGCACATATTTATTTCTTTAGTACCTTAGGTGACTTTAAAATCTTATCATCCTCATTATTTTCCTTGGGCCACCCTATACTCCACCCTTTGGGAGTAATCTAGGTTATGAGCTCATACCTTACTAGTCATCACTAGCATATACTTATCCTTTTTGATAAGTTAAAGTCCTGACTCTACCCTTTGAGAGAACAGGGTTAGGGGCTAGAATCACCTCTTCACCACCTATAGTTTGATGGGTCCAGAGGATCATTTTCTTATAAATTTTAAGTCACCAATAAGTCTTTGCATGTTACAAATCGCATTTCATAATAATTCTAACATTTTCTTATTTACACCTTATTCGGAATAATATATATCAACTATAATCATGCATCTGGAGATTTTAAAGAGAGAGGTGGGTCACAATGGACACGCTTAAATACCAAATCTTTCCTTAGCCAAGAATCTTTCCAAATTGCACTCTTACAGTAATACACTTTCTTCCAGGAACAGATATGTCTTTATTTCATGCATAAGTTTTCATTGTTTGCAACAACAACTATAACATACAAACCAGGAATCAATCAATGACACCAAAGTCTTAATAAGCATCAAATCACATTTTAAGTACACATAAAATTACTAGCTTCCCATAAAATTCTCACAAAGTTTTAAAACTCTTTTAGAACTAATTATTTTGTTAAACTTGAAAGAAGCCTAACTTAATCATGGGACCGATTTATAACTTGAAAGAATGTTCATAGTTAAATCTTTCACTTAAGATAAAAGGAACAAGTCTTGAGCTTTAGAGATTTAGGTGACATCTTAGAATTATTACCATGCTATGCAACCTTATTTTAATCTTATCTTTATATGGTGATAGCTTGGAATTATAAACATGATATGCAATTCCATTCTTTATCTTTAAGATATAAGGTGATGACTTGAAAATTAAACATGATGCGAAACTTGTAATATAAACATGATGCAAGAAGTTGGAGCGGCGTAATCCGCATAGGAATTAGGAGAGGGAGAAGAGAATCTTAAGCAATCGGAGGCGTCTAGTCCATAGGACCTTGTAGGGAGAGAGAATTTTTTTATTTTTTTTATAAGCTCCAATTCTCAAGACTTCTTAAAAGAATAAATTCTTTAACTCCAATTATCACATTTCTTCGCTTATGATTCATAGGCAAGTCTTTGAGCTCTAGGATTTTTAGGTGATGACATAACATAAACATGCCATGCATTGATTCTTTTAGCCATTATAAAATAAAATGAGAGCATAAAATAAACATGAGATGCAACTTCTTTATTATTTTTAGAGATTAAGTGACAACTTGAAATTTAAACATGAAATGCAAGCTTGAAATTTAAACATGAGATGTGCAAGTTCATTTATTTATTCTTGAGAATTTAGTTATGACATAAAATAAATATGGCTTGTGCAAGGCATAAACTTAAACATGGATGCAAGTTCACTTGATCTCTTTACTAGAGCTCCTTCAAGACTTTAAGAGAATTATGATTTCAACCCAATATATGTACTCAAGACAAAATATATATAAAAATATATATACATATTTCATATTCAAACCTCAAGATAAAAACATTATTCCTTAAAGTTTTTCATTAAATGGAATGTTCAAGCTTTAGAGGCCTAACTTGTGATGGATTTACAACCCATATTCAAGGTCCTCATCATCAAGCCATCATTTCATTCCTTCCTAGGCCATTTGGCCGAAACCATGAAAGGAAAATAAGGAAAGAGAAACTGAAATTTTAGAAGCTTTAGAAACTAGTGAAACCTTCAAGTTTTAGAAGATAACGTGTGAAAGCTTTGCAACCAACACTCAAGAATCTCATCATCAAACCATGGTCTCATCATAAGCTAGGCCATATGGCTGAAATACTTTAAAGAAGGAAGAAAGAACTGAAATGAAAACTTAAGAAAGCTCATGAAAACATCATTTTTGAGCTAGAAACATAACTTGTCTTAGCATAAAATGAACTTAGAAACACCTCCCTACCTAATTTGATTTGAAAAAAGGAAGAGAACTTGGTTTCCTTGAGTGAAATGAAGCAATATTCTTGAAAACTTGAAGAAGATCAGCCAAGAGGAGGAGGAAATGAGCTTTTGGTGCTCCCAAAACTAGAATTTGTGTAAGTTATGAGAAGACTTCCAAGGCTCCTTAAGTAAGCATATAGAGATTTCAAGCTCATGTATGACAAGAGGAGGAGGCATAATTTTCTGATTTTTCATGGGGAACAAAGGGAGGAACATCATTTCTTGTTTAAGGCATGTTTTATGCCATGTTTTAGGGAATTTTTTGGCATTTTGTTTTAGTGCATTATTTTGCAATAATTTTAATGATTATGGCTGATTATGGCTGAATTATTTGCATTACAGCCTCATGGAAGAGGGTTTTTGTGTGTTCCATGTATTATTTAGGTGTAGGCAAGGTATTCATGCAATTTAGAGAATTTACGGTTAAGGGTTTAAGTGAATTACTAAGCAATTTGGTGTTTTAAGCAATTTTAGGTTCTAATCAATCTAAATAAATAATTTTGACTCTAGATTAGTAATTAGAATTTAATAAGCTTTAATTTGAGCCTAATATTGCTTAGGTTTCGTTAGACGAATCAAAAATCTCAAAATTTGTAAAACTGCATAAGAGGAAATCCTTATTTAAAAATTGCCCAAGAACCACCCAAGCTTAACCAATGGTTAATCATGGCTTAAAAACACCTTTTAACACATTTTAGTGAGGTTCAAGAACTTAGTTTGGCACAAATTTAAAAGTTTAAGCGTTTTGGTCATTTCGCGCGTCGAAGCTCAAAATTTGGATTATTCTCCTCTATTAACACACATAACACAAACAATCCCTTATTATCCTCAAAACATCCTCTAAGGACGGTGGGGCCCACGATCCTCATTTTTCTGAGTAAAATAACCTCAGGGGCATTTTGGTCATTTTACACATAGTAAATTCGGGGTTTGAAATGCTTGTACGAATTGCTCCTAACTTTCTTCTAACATTATATTCCTTTATTGAGAATTGTTTGATCTCAAATTTTATATAATATTTACCTACGGTAATTTGGTAATTTCTAATGCACGTAAAGATTACAATAAAATTGAGGCGTTACATTACTCCCCTCCTTAAAAAGAATTTCGCCTCGAAATTCGTCTATGAGAAGCTCGGATATCTGTGCTTGCATATCTGATTTCAGCTTCCATGTAACTTCTTCCTTCAATTCCCCCATGCTACTTTCTCACGTGTAAGCAGCGCTTGTTCTTAACGCCTAACTTTGTCTAACGATTCTCGTGGGTGGTAATAAACGTTAGGTCATCTCTTAATTGTACATGTTCTGGCTCTAGTACATGACTTGGGTCAGAATGATATTTCCTTACCGGGAGACATGGAAAACATCATGAAGGTTGGAGACTTCCTGGTAAGGCTATACGGAACTGTATCGAATCTACTTTGTTAAGGATTTCAAACGGGCCAGAAATCTTGGGTCAATTTCTTCACTTTCATTGCTCGTCCTATGCCGTCTGTGACTTGAGGAACACATGGTCCCTTCTTGAAAATCTAGCGGTTTTCGTCGCTGTCCGCATAGTTTTTGTCGACTTTGAGCAAGGAAGAATTTATCCCTAATTTCTTAATTTGTTCCGTTGTTTCCTCACAATATCAGGTCGAGTAGACTTTGTTTTCTGGGCTCATACCAACATAGAGGTGATTGATACTTCGTCCATAGAGGGCCTCGTATGGTGCCATACCGATACTTGCATGATAACTGTTGTTATATGCAAACTCAACGAATGGGTACTTATCCCAACTCCCTCTTGATCTAAAACACATGCCCTCAACATGTCCTCCAAAGTTTGGATAGTTCTTTCAGACGACCGTCCGTTTGGGTGAAGCCGTGCTCAGACACAGCCTTGAACCAAACGCCTTCTGAAAGGCACCCCAAACCGTGTGACGTGAATCGCGGATCTCGACTCGAGATTATCGTGATGGTACTCCATGTAATCTTACTATCTCCTGTATATATAACCGTGCTAACCTATCCAAGGAATAAGTCACCTTAATAGGTAAAGTGGGCGATTCAGTCAACCGATCCACGATTACCCATATGGCATCATGATTCGCTTGGGTCCTTGGTAGTCCAGCTTACAAAATCCATGGAGACACTATCCACTTCCATTCAGGGATCGAGAGGTTGTAACATTCCAGAAGGTTTTTGGTGTTCAATCTTCACTTTTTGACACACCAAGCACTTACTCACCCATGTGCACACATCCTTCTTCAATCCTGGCCACCAGAACATCTTCTTCAAATCTTGATACATCTTGGTGGCACCCTGATGAAGGTAAAATGGCTCTTATGGGCTTCCTCCAAAATATCCTTTCGGAGGTCACCACTAGCAGGTACACATATACGACCTTCAAACCTCCATAAACTATCATTCCCTTGGGTAAAACCTTTTAACTCATCAGCTTAGCCCTTTAGGTCTCTTGAAATTCTTATCTTTCCTTTGGGCTTGAGCAATTCTTTCCTTGAATTCACTCGTCACACTAAGGTGACAAGCTCTTATGCCCTTAGTGGTCAAGGTCATCCCTAAATTTAGGTCTCTAACCTCAATTAACTCAACCTCCTTCACCATCAACGGGACACTTGTATTTTCTACTTCTACATTAGCTACAACATTAGCTTTACCTGGATGATAGTTTAACCCAAAATCATAATCTTTTAAAACTCCATCCACCTTCTTTGCCTCATGTTTAGCTCTTTTTGATCAAAGAGATATTTCAAACTCTTGTGATTTGGAAAACACCTCAAACCTCACTCTCGTATAAATGATGTCTCCAAATCTTTAGAGCAAACACGAGACCGGCTAACTCAAGGTCATGGGTGGGGTAATTTGCCTCATGCGGCTTGAGTTGTCTGAATGCGTAGGCCACCACTTGCCTATTTTGCATTATACACAACCCAAACCTTTTCTTGAAGCATCACAGGACACTTCAAAAGGCATATTGGTTGGTAATATTAAAGAGGGGTTGAGGTTAGCTTGTGTTTCAGCTCTTGAAAGCTCTTCTCACACTTTCCTGGTCCATGAAAAGGGGTGTTTTTCCTAGTTAGCTTGGTCAAGGGTAGGGAAATCTGGAAAATCCCTTGATAAACCGAACGTAATAACCCAGCTAAACCCAAAGCTCCTTACGTCATTTATCGTGGTTGGTCTTTCCCAGTTCACAACCGTTTCCACCTTACTAGGATCTAGAGCAATTCTTTTTGATAAACTACATGCCCTAAAAATTGTACCTCATCTAACCAGAATTCACACTTAGAAAGCTTGGCATATAGTTTCTTTTCCTTCAAGATCTCTAGTACTATGGTTAGGTGGCGTTCATGCTCCTCGTGGGTCTTAGAGTAGAGAGAATATCATCTATGAAGACAACCACAAATGGATAAATAGGGTCTAAAGATCCTATTCATGTAATCCATAAAAATCCTGGAGCATTGGTTAATCCAAAGGACATTACCCCAAACTGAAATGGCTTTATTTCAAAACGAAGGCGTTTTGGTATATCATCTCTTCACCTAATCTGGTGGGTTGACCTCAAATCAATCTTAGAAAACACGTTGCCCTTCAAGCCGGTCCATCAAGTCATCTATCCTAGGCAAAGGGTATTTGTTCTTTGCTTGCACTTTATTCAATTGCCTATAGTCAACACACATCCTCATACTCCCATCCTTTTTCTTCACAAACAACACAGGGGCTCCCCAAGGTGACGCACTAGGTCTAACAAACTTTTTCTCCAATAAATCCTCCAACGAGCTTTCAACTCGGTCAACTCTAATGGGGACATCTATGGGGCTATGGATATGGGACCTGCACCCGGAAGCAATTCTATGAAAACTCTATCTCTTGGGGAAACTCTGGTATTCTATTTGGAAATACTTCGGGATATTCTTACTATTGGTATCCATCCATACTTTGCTCAAAGTCTACATCACTAGCGGCTAGGAAAATATAACCTTTACTCTCAACCTTACCACAGTCCACTCCAAGAGTTATGTAAAGACTTATGGGTTTCTTAGGTCTAATAGGAACAGGAAGAAAAGTAATGGTTTCTCATAGGCTTTAACAGTACACGGTTGGCTTCAAGCCAATCCATGCCAAGAATCACATCTAAACCTTGCATGGGTAAGCAAATGAGATCTAAAACAAATGATCTATTCTCAATAACAAAATGGCAATCTAAACAACATTTACAAGTCCTAACGGGTTTTCCAGTTGGGGTAAAAACAATAAGGTCAAAAGGAAGCTCAAGTTATATGCAAGTTAAGGGTTTTAACACATGAGTGGGAGATAAAAGAATGGAAGCGCAAAGAATCATAGGACAATTAAGTTTCTACCATACATATTACACTTACCTTCCACGAGATTCGTGACTTTGTCGCTCTTCAGCATTAACGGTGAATACCCTTCCTTGGATTCCTGGCTTGGGATTGGGGTTGGCGGGTTCCTCCTGTATTCTCCTAGTAATGACCTGGTTTTCACATCTGGAGAGCATACGTTTGTTTCGGCTCCATGGCATGCTCCCATGATTCTTGCCACACTTGGGACATTCCATGGATGGCATCGGGTCGTGAGGTGTGCTGGACCTTTTGTGGTGTTTTCCTTTATTGTTATTATTATTGTTGTTGCGATTGTTGCGGGATTATTAGCGGTTGTTGTTGTTGTTCGGTCTTTCCTTGATGAAAGTTCCTTTGTGGCACTTGTGATCTTGATTGATGTGGAAATAGAGGTCCATTTTGCCTCTTTAGCGTTTGACCTTGAGGTATGAGCCTTTTTGATGACATCTCAGGTTTTGAAGTACCAGCTTTTTCCTTCTTTCTTCAATGATGCGGCATTTGTTGACTAAGGTAGAATCCTGATTTTCAAGTGCAACCGTCACATTAAGTTTGCCTTTAACCCTGACTCGTATTTAATGCATTTCCAATACTCATTGTGGGTTACCTTGGTACATCCTTGAGAACTTAATGAGTTCCTCAAATTCTGCAGTATATCGAGCCACATTCATATTCCCTGGACAAGTTGCATGAATTCAATGTCCTTAGCATTTCTAACTGACTCTAAAGTATTCTCAAAAATGGACCTTGAATAATCCCAATCAATGTCCATTTCCGTCTCGAGGAGTCTTCACGAACCCACGATAAGTCCATCACCCTCAAGCATGTGGGTGGCAAAAGTGACCTTCTCCTCTGAACATGGAACTAGCAAAGACCTTCTCAATATTCCGAATCCATTCATCTCTACATTAGGATTCAGGGTCCCTTCAAAATAGGTGGATTGCGCTACGAAATTCCCCAAACGAGCATGTTCGGGAATTTCATGTCCTTGATTTATATTAGTCTTATTGACTTCTTGATCCATCCGTTCCATCATCATTCTCATGGTCCTTGCTACGTCGAAGTGCTCAGTTTGGTCTTTATTTATTTTTTCTTGGCGATCCTGCCGCTCCAGTCTGTCGTCGTGCCATTGGTCCCTATACACACAAAGCAGCAACACTTAGGTGATTAAGCCCAATATTCCATGCAAAGTGAGCAAGTTACCATGGCACTTTCAACATACATGTAGTCATGTATTTCTAATCCTCAAGCTCATCTAATGATAAACATCTACACATGACATTACTAACGTATTATGCTTTAGAAGCAGTTAGCTGTACCTCAGGTTCTGAAGGTCACCCTCATACCAAATTGTAACACTCTAGTAATTAAACCAAATACACCTAGGTTGAATTTGATTAATGACTAGACTTTACTCTTTGCTTTGGTTCTTTCATCATATTTTGAAAATACTTAGTGAAATTACGAGCTTTTTTTTTTTTTTTTAACATAATTGAAATCATGAACCGCGCATAACATAAACGATTAAGCCGTAGTAAAATAAGACATTTAAGAATCTAAATATATCATATTGGCTCCATCACATAACATCCATAATGCACATCACAACATATATACAATAACCTCACTCAAAAGGCGAGTTCATACATCATATCTTACATATTCACACCATAGGAAACTATTTATAAGGAAATCATGCCCTGAAACAGATAACCTTAAACTAGATAACCTTAAAGCCAGGAAGGCTACTTTAAACTTGGATGCATAACACCTTAAGACTACTTAAAAACTCTCTAGGCCACTGTCGTGGAAATGGGAGGAAATCTCGATCATTTACGAGCTTCCTTTGGAAGGGGGCACACAGATGCACCAGGCTGGGTCGCATGGACGGCTTCTTGCTAACCTCGGTAACAACGTTCTTCCACTTATCCCTCTCACGCGGGGGGAATAGGAGTAGAGCTCTCAGAATAAGCATGAGTGGAGGAGGTCCTCTTAAGGATCACTTCAGAATATCCGTCGTGGATTATATTTCTGAAAACCATGGAACGGAAGATGACGCGGATAAGTACGTAACATTCTTTCATCAAGTGGACGTGCATGTTCAAAACCATTTCATCGCCATAGGGAGAAGTAGGAAAAAACGATAACTAGGGACAGGATGTGCAAATGGACGACCCTACGTAAATAAAAACACGAACCGAGCACCTTCCTTCAAAGTGATACGAATGATGCACCAATCATAGTGGAATTCCCAAGTGGGGTGTCAACGGCAGGACGAATGTCGCCATTCTGAATTCTAAAGACAATGACGGAAATAAAGAAAGGGAGTGAGAATCTTACTAAAGAATTCTAGGAGGTATCTCCTTCTACTGTTTATCATTAAAAGTCTCCAGGATTTCGGGGTTATTATAAAATAGTGAACATACGAAGATTAAATTTTAAGTTCAGAAAATACTTTTGTCGACATTTCACCAATTAATTATGCCTTCTAATGCATCATAATCTTAACATGTCATATTTATAATGAACTTTTCTTTTATCATTGCATCATATTCCTCATCATCATCATTAATATAACATGCATAGAAGAACATCATATTTCTCATCATCAACTCATGTATGTTATGCACAGAAGAATATCATAATAGCTACACATGGACATGGTGCACATAATTTATTTTCTTCTTACCTTAGGTGACTTTAAAATCTTATCATCTCATTATTTTCCTTGGGCCACCCCTATACTCCACCCTTTGGGAGTAATCTAGGTTATGAGCTCATACCTTACTAGTCATCACTAGCATATACTTATCCTTTTTGATAAGTTAAAGCCGACTCTACCCTTTTGAGAGAACGGGTTAGGGGGCTAGAATCACCTCTTCACCACCTATAGTTTGATGGGTCCGAGGATCATTTTCTTATAAATTTTAAGTCACCAATAAGTCTTTGCATGTTACAAATCGCAATTCATAATAATTCTAACATTTTCTTATTTACAAGTCTTATTCTGAATACATATATCAACTATAATCATGCATTTGGAAGATTCCCAGGAGAGAGGTGGGTCACGTAACACGCTTAAATACCAAATTTTCCTTAGCCAGAATCTTTCCAAATTGCACTTTTACAGGAATACACTTTCTTCTAGGAAATAATATGTCTTTATTTCATGCATAAGTTTTCATTGTTTGCAACAACAACTATAACATACAAACCAGGGAATCAATCAATGACACCAAAGTCTTAATAAGCATCAAATCACATTTTAAGTACACATAAAATTACTAGCTTCCCATAAAATTCTCACAAAGTTTTAAAACTCTTTTAGAACTAATTATTTTGTTAAACTTGAAAGAAGCCCTAACTTAATCACATAAACCGATTTATAACTTGAAAGAATGTTCATAGTTAAATCTTTCACTTAAGATAAAAGGAACAAGTCTTGAGCTTTAGAGATTTAGGTGACATCTTAGAATTATTACCATGCTATGCAACCTTATTTTAATCTTATCTTTATATGGTGATAGCTTGGAATTATAAACATGATATGCAATTCCATTTCTTTATCTTTAAGATATAAGGTGATGACTTGAAAATTAAACATGATGCGAAAACTTGTAATATAAACATGATGCAAAAACTGGAGCGGCGTAATCGCATAGGACAAGTAGAGGGAGAGAACTTAAGCAACCGAGCGCGGTAGTCGCATAGGATCTGGACTAAGAGAAGAGAATTTTTTTATTTTTTTTTTTTATAAGCTCCAATCTCAAGACTTCTTAAAGAATAAATTCTTTAACTCCAATTATCACATTTCTTCGCTTATGATTCATAGGCAAGTCTTTGAGCTCTAGGATTTTTAGGTGATGACATAAAAATAAACATGCCATGCATTGATTCTTTTAGCCATTATAAAATAAAATGAGAGCATAAAATAAACATGAGATGCAACTTCTTTATTATCTTTAGAGATTAAGTGACAACTTGAAATTTAAACATGAAATGCAAGCTTGAAATTTAAACATGAGATGTGCAAGTTCATTTATTTATTCTTGAGAATTTAGTTATGACATAAAATAAATATGCTTATGCAAGCATAAACTTAAACATGGATGCAAGTTCACTTGATCTCTTTACTAGAGCTCCTTCAAGACTTTAAGAGAATTATGATTTCAACCCAATATATGTATCTTAGCAAGACAAAATATATATAAAAATATATATACATATTTCATATTCAAACCTCAAGATAAAAACATTATTCCTTAAAGTTTTTCATTAAATGGAATGTTCAAGCTTTAGAGGCCTAACTTGTGATGGATTTACAACCCATATTCAAGGTCCTCATCATCAAGCCATCATTTCATTCCTTCCTAGGCCATTTGGCAGAAACCATGAAAGGAAAATAAGGAAGAGAAACTGAAATTTTAGAAGCTTTAGAAACTAGTGAAACCTTCAAGTTTTAAGATTTAACGTGTGAAGCTTTGCAACCAACACTCAAGAATCTCATCATCAAACCATGGTCTCATCATAAGCTAGGCCATATGGCTGAAATACTTTAAAAAGAAAGGAAGAAGAACTGAAAATGAAAACTTAAAAGAAAGCTCATGAAAACATCATTTTGAAAGCTAGAAACATAACTTGTCTTAGCATAAAATGAACTTAGAAACACCTCCCTACCTAATTTGATTTGAAAGAAAGGAGAACTTGGTTTCCTTGAGTGAAATGAAGCAAAATATCTTGAAAACTTGAAGAAAGAAATCAGCCAAGAAGGAGGAAATGAAGCTTTTGGTGCTCCCAAACTAGAATTTGTGTAAGTTATGAAGAGTACTTCCAAGGCTCTTAAGAAGCATATATAGAGGAATTCAAGCCATGTATGACAAGAGGAGGAGGATAATTTTGGATTTTCATGGGGAACAAAGGGAGGAACATCATTTCTTGTTTAAGGCATGTTTATGCCATGTTTTAGGGAATTTTTTGGCATTTTGTTTTAGTGCATTATTTTGCAATAATCTAATGATTATGGCTGATTATGGCTGAATTATTTCTGCATTACAGCCTCATGGAAGAGGGTTTTGTGTGTTCCATGTATTATTTAGGTGTAGGCAAGGTATTCATGCAATTTAAGAATTTACGTTAAGGGTTTAAGTGAATTACTAAGCAATTTGGTGTTTTAAGCAATTTTAGGTTCTAATCAATCTAAATAAATAATTTTGACTCTAGATTAGTAATTAGAATTTAATAAGCTTTAATTTGAGCCTAATATTGCTTAGGTTTGTTAGACGATCAAAAATCAAAATTTGTAAAACGCACAAAGACAAAACGGTCATTTCTTAAAAATTGCCCGAGACCACCCAAGCTTAACCAATGGTTAATCATGGCTTAAAAACACCTTTTAACACATTTTAGTGAGGTTCAGGCTCAGTCCATTGCAATTCGAGTTAAAAGTTTAAGGCGTTTGGTCATTTCGCGTTAAAAGCTCAAAATTGGATTATTCTCCTCTATTAACACACATAACACAAACAATCCCTTATTATCCTCAAAACATCCCCTTGAGGACGGGTGGGCCCACGATCCTCATTTTCTAGTAAAATAACTCTAAGGCATTTTGGTCATTTTACACATACAGAAATTTGTTTGAAATGCTTGTACGAATTGCTCCTAACTTTCTTCTAACATTATATTCCTTATTATAGAATTGTTTGATCTCAAATTTTATATAATATTTACCTACGGATTTGGTAATTTCTAATGACAGTAAAGATTCCAGGAAAAAATTGAGGCGTTACACAAATCCCCACTTTCGGTGAGCTTTAAGTCCTCACAAGGCTTGATGAGTGGAATCAAGAACATGGAAAAGATCTACTGTGGTTGTTGCTTGCTCAAGCAGAAGGTTAACTCTTACGCCTATATGATGGAAGTCGACGTGAGATTTGGTGCAACCGCACGAAGGGCGCTAGAAGTACGGGATCACCTATTGGATGGAAGCTGTTCAAGACGTACTTCTATGAGAAGTATTTCTCAAAGTCAGGAAAGACGCCAAGGACATCGAGTCATGCAGCTGGGTGAGATGGATGTCTGTCGCCTAGCACACGCGAAGTTTGAAGAATTGATCAAGTTCTCCGTTTTCCAAAGGAACCTCGATGTAGGTATGGAAGTGTGTTAAGTTTGAGGCCGGTTTGAGGGCTGAACTTAACTTTGGTGGCACACATGGAGATTAGGGACTTCCCGACCCTAGCAACAAGTGCAGAATCATCGAAGAAGGGGACAAGAAGATGAGTGCTGCAAGACGGGATCGCCCGATGGAACGCATGTTCGACCGCATGAATCAACCAAGGGACGCTGCTCAGGTCCCCCGCCGAGGCCGTGGAACAAGCCCGTTTTGGGAGTTCCGCAAGGCCATCCCCCAACCTTCCGTGGAGCTTGAACCCGACAAGGCTAATGAGTGGATCAAGAACATGGAAAAGATCTACGCTGTTGCTTGCTCTAGGAGAAAGACCACTCTGCCGCCTATATGATGGAAGCCGACGCGAGTTTTGTGGTTCCCACCACCCGAAGGCTGCCAGAAGCTACGGGCACCGCCATCAATCGGGAGCGCTAAGACGTACTTCTATGAGAGTCTTCTCTGAGTCAGGAAGAACCCAAGGACATTGAGTTTCATGCAGTTGGTCCAAGATGGAATGTCCTCGCCCAGGACAGCAAAGTTTGAAGAATTGATCAAGTTCTCCGGTTTTCCAAGGGAACCCCGATGAGGTATGGAAGTGTGTTAAGTTTGAGGCCGGTTTGAGGGCCTTAACCTAATCGCGTGGCACACATGGAGATTAGGGACTTCCCAACCCTAGTCAACAAGTGCCGAATCATCGAAGAAGGGCACAAGAAGATGAGTGTGCAAGAGTGGATCGCCCCCGTGGTTTGGGACCCCAAGCCCCGAAGTTCAAGCCATCAAATTACTCAAACGAGGAACCACTACCATCCTACCAATCCAACCGAGTCAAGCAACAATAGCATCATCAACCAAAAACAAGAAAGGGACTTCCAACAATCAACCATTCCAATACCCAAGGCCGCCGTCAACCCCAACGGCTGAAACCGCAACCATCAACAAGGCGGATGGGCGGTCCTCGCAATAACAACAATAACAATCAACAAGGAGGGCCCAATGGGAACAAGAACAAGGCACCCCAGGAAGCCCGCTGCTTCCCCGGATCCGCACAAGCTGGAGTACCCCGCGTGGAAGAATCATGGCAACCGTCCCCCCTAAGCCCTGAAGGAGTGTGTTTCAGATGTGAAGCTCGGCCACTATGCGAAGGAATTCAAAAGTAATGGAGGGTCGAATCAGAACCCCGACCGCAACACCAAGAGACGGGCTTTACCCTTAACGCGGAAGACGCGCAAGATCCAACGACCTCATCGAAGGTAAGTGCGACTTAATGGTGTTACCGTGTCTTATATGACTCTGGTGCTACTCATTCTTTCATCACATGCTAGTGTCAAGTCTCTAAACTTGCAAGTTCTAAGCTTTGTCTCATGATTTGTTTCTTCCTACAATTTCCTGTACATACATGTAACGTTGTTTAAATTGCCATCTTACTGTTGAAAATAGATCCTATGTCATAGATTTGATTTGTTTACCTTTGAAAGACATAGGAATAATCCTTGGCATGGATTGGCTTCATGCTAACCATGTGTTGTTAAACCGTCATACTAAATCTGTTATTTTTCGTCATCCCTAGCAAGACTAGTCAAACCTTGAAACTTTATGTAAATCCGTAGATGTCTTCTGGAGTGGGAGAAAACTAAGGGATATGTCCTTCTAGCCCGAAGGAGATTTTTAGAGAACACAGATGACATCCTGCGTAAGAGAGTACCCAAGGTATTTTGAACCAGACATCCCAGTTCTCCCCAAAGAGAGGTGGAGTTCTCCATCGAGTTGGTTTGGAAGTGAATGATCATAGCCCCGTATAGGATGTCACCCTTGGAGTTGAAGGAATTGACCCAGCTGGAGGAGTTGTTAAAAGAGTTTTATTAGACCTAGTGCCTCATTTGGGAGCCCGCTTTTGTTTGTTAAGAGAAAGGATGGGAGCATGAGATTATGTATAGATTATAGGCAATTGAATCGTGTAACGGTGAAAATAAATACCCTTTGCCTAGGATTGATTATCTTATGGACCAGTTGAAGGAGCGGTGGTATTCTCCAAGATTGATTTGAGGTCGGATACCACCAAATTTCAGTAAGAGATGAGGATATACCTAAACCGCTTTTAGGACACTGACGGACACTTTGAGTTCGCGTGATGTCCTTTGGACTGACAAATGCACCCGCCGTGTTCATGGACTATATGAATAGGATCTTTAGACCCTATTTAGATAAGTTTTGTTGTTTATAGATGATATACTCATCTATTCAGACTCACGAGGTGCATGAAAGTCACTAAAGTTGGTTTTAGAGGTGTTGAAAGAGAGGAAGTTGTATGCTAAGCTATCTAAGTGTGAATTCTGGTTGGAGGAAGTGAAGTTTTTGGGACATGTAGTATCAAAAGGAGGTATAGCGTTGACCTAGTAAGATAGAAGCTATGATGAATTGGGATAGACGAGCACCGTATTTGAAATATTGAGCTTTTTGGATTAGAGTGCTATTACCGTAGGTTTATCAAAGGATTTTCCCAGATTGCTTTCCCCTAACCAAGCTAACTAGGAAGAACACCCCGTTTTCATGGAATCCCGATTGAAGAGAGCTTCCAAGAGTTAAAGAAGAATGTCCTCACCCCCAGTTTGGTTTTACCCGACCCCAATGTACCTTTCGAGGTATATTGTGATGCTTCTGGAAAAGGATTGGGATGTGTTCTTGATGCAAAATAGGCAAGTGGTAGCCTATGCATCTAGACAACTCAAGCCTCACGAGTGAACTACCCTACCCATGACCTAGAGTTAGCCGCCATAGTGTTTGCCTTGAAAATTTAGAGGCATCACTTATATGGAGTAAAGTTTGAAGTTTTCTCCATCACAGTCTAAGCATCTTTCATTAAAAGGAGCTAAACATGAGGCAAAGAAGGTGGATGGAGTTCTAAAGGACTATGATTTCGGCTTAAGTTACCACCCTGGCAAGGCCAATGTGGTCACCGATGCCTTGAGTCGAAAATCATTACGCTTATCCCACATGATAGTCAAGGAAGTTGAGCTTATAGAGAAGTTTAGGGACATGAATTTGGGGATGTCAATATCAGAAAGAGTGTGAAGATGTGTCATCTTAGAGGAACAAGTGGGTTTAAACAAAGGGGTAATGATGGCACAAATAGAAAATGAGGAGTTTAGGGAGACTTAGAGGCGGTTAAGGCTGGAAAGCTTAAGGGTTTTGAGCAAGGGGCAGATGGTTTGTGGAGGTTTGAAGGGCGGATGTGTGTACCGCAAGATGGTGACCTTTGGAAAGTATCTTGGAGGAGGCCCATAAAAGCCACTTCACCATTCATCCTGGTGCCACCAAGATGTATCAGGATTTAAAGAAGATGATTTTGGTGGCCCTATTGAAAGGACTAGTAGCCCGGGTTAGTAAGTGCTTACTGTCAAAAGGTGAAGATTGAGCACCAGTCTTCAGGAATGTTGCAACCTTTGCCTATCCCGAATGGAAGTGGAGAGATATTATGGATTTTTGTGAGCCTACCCGACCCAAAGTGCCGCCATGACGCTATTTGGGTATGGTGGCAGGTTAACCAAGTCGGCCTATTTCCTACCCATCAAGTTAACCTTTTCCCCAGAAGTTGGCCCAGCTGTACATCCAAGAGATAGTAAGGCTACACGGATTCCATCGACGATAATCTGATTCGAGATCCGCGGTTTACGTCGCGTTTTGGAAGCCTTTCAAAAGGCGTTTGGGTTCAAGCTGTGCTTAACACGGTTACCACCCTCAAACAGATGGACAATCGGAAAGAACTATCCAAACCTTGGAGGATATGCTAAGGCATGTGTTTTGGATAGAAAAGGGAGTTGGGATAAGTACCTGCGCTTATCGAGTTTGCGTATAACAATAGTTATCATGCGAGCATTGCCTGAGATGGCACAGTTTAACCTTGTATGGAAGGAAGTGCCAGTCGCCTTTATGTTGGCATGATTCTTCTGAGAACAAAGTGTTTTGGCATCCATGTAGTGAGGAAACCATAGAACAAATAAGAATGATCAAGGATAGAATCTTGAATGCTCAAAGCCGACAAAAGAGCTATGCGGACAAGCGGCGAAGCCGTTAAATTTCCAAGAAGGTGAGCATGTTTTCTTGAGGATAACTCCCATGATAGGAATAGGTAGAGCCATGAAAGTCAAGAAATCCAGTTCCATTCTTCCTGGACCTTTTGAAATCCTTTAGAGTCGGAACATCGCCTAGCAAAATAGCCTACCCCCAAATCTGTCAATGTCGATGACGTCTTTCACGTCTCACAGCGAAGAAAGTATTCAACCAATCCTAGCCATGTGTTAGAACTAGAGCATGTACAGTTAAGGGAGGACCTGACTGTCATCCGCCACCAACGAGGATCATGGACCGTGGTGTCAAGTGGTTCGAGGAGGAGAACCGTTCCTTTGGTGAAAGTCACGTGGACGAGCACAAGAAGAGTACACATGGGAGTTGGATCTCAGATGCGGACGAAGTATCCCGAGTTTATAAGAATCAATTTCAAAGGCGAAATTCTTTTTTAGGAGGGAG
The DNA here is from genome assembly GCA_030441495.1 of Dalbergia oliveri. Lineage (NCBI taxonomy): Eukaryota > Viridiplantae > Streptophyta > Magnoliopsida > Fabales > Fabaceae > Dalbergia > Dalbergia oliveri. Next base: position 22,673 of record JAMLFY010000560.1, read on the forward strand.
TAACGTACAATACTCCATCTCCTGGATTGAGTACAAATGACCAAAATGCCCTAAGGCCATTTTTTCCTGATGTCGAGGGCAGCCATTCCGGCATCTTCTCAATGGGTTAGCTCAATGTTTTGAAAGGGGTTTGTACCTGTTATGTTTGATACCGAGGTGAATCGTTCTGAAACTTTCCGTTAAAATGACCATAGCCACCGGGTCTTGACACAGGAAAAGGTGCCGTTTGAGCTCCAAATTTTCAGGAGCTTTAGAATGATGTTTCAGGGTAATATTTGAAGTTATTGGCTCAAAGGTCCTAGCAAGTTTAGTGCAAATTACCGTTTTACCTGAGAACATGTCACAGTGCGCCTAATGAAGCAATCAGCCGAACCTAAGCAATATTAGGCTTAATCGAAGATTAATTTATTCGATAATCAATCTAGAGTCAAAATGATTTATTAAGGTTGATAGAAACTAAAATTGCTTAGTCAAGTTCTAATTACATTCTTTAATTCAAGATGTCTAATCAAAAAGTAATGAATAGTGTTTTTCTCTTCCAATTTCCTTAAATCAAGGAAATTTGTCTACCACCTTTGAACAAAAAGAATTATTTTAAAATTGTTAATTTAGTAAAATTTACAAAAGCCACAAATTTTGAATTCAAAATTTCATCCAAAAAAGGCTATGCAAAAGCTAGGTTTGACTACACCTAAGCTAGCACTTTAACCAAGCTTCCAAGACAAGCTTTGGAAGATATTCTCCTTTCCTCCAAGGTCAAGAATTTCCTAACCCTCCCCCCTAAATTAGCCACAACATTTCATTCTTTATAAATACCACACCTTGGAAAGCTTGGACACCTTTTGATCATTTGCTAAGTTGAGTTTCCTTGCACTTTCTCTCATTTTCTCTCATTTCCCTTCCTCTAAGTTCTTCTTCCTTCCTCAAAGAACCACCACCACCACCTTGAGCCACCACAAACAACCATAAACCACCACTACCTCACTTTAAACCATTCCTCAAACACTTAAACTTTTCCATTCTCAAGCTTAGAAACTCAAGGAAAAATCATCTTCCTTGAGCTTCCTTTGGCAAAATCATCACTTCCAATAGGAGATTTTGTCTCAAACTCTTCAAGAATGAGCTTCTTTCTTCCATTTCAAAGACTTCCTTAGGTAGGGGTTTTCTTTAGTTTTCTTTACTTTCTTTGATAAAAAGTTTCTAGTTTTCTCTTGGTTTCAAACTCTTCTTTCTTTGTATTTTCGGCCATGCCATTTCACAAACCAATCTTTAGCTTGATGATGAGGTCTCATGGAGATAGTTTGGTGTTTGCCATGGAGAAACCTCTAAAGCTTGGATCTTGGTCTAGGACCATATCAAACTCGGTTTTTCCTTCTTTGTAAGTTCAAAGTTTTGGTTTTTCATTCCCTTTCCTTTATGATTCCAGCTCCTTGGTTTTTCCTAGTTCAAAGTTTTGGCCTTCATTCCTCTAAGGTTTTGGTTTTCTCTTTTTGCCTTGTTCAAGCTTTGGTTTTTATTTCTTTTTCTTCAATGGTTTTTTTTCCTTTTCCTCTCCTAGAAAAGTTTGCTAAAAATGTTAGGTAGCCCTTTTATGTTTGTTTGAAAGGTTGTCTTGAAAAATCGTTTCCTGAGCTTTATGATGGTGTTAGAAGAACATAAGACTTCCTTGGTGTCTTGATGCTAAGAACTCTAAAGCTCACTTTATGATACATAATGGGTTGAGTTTTTATGTTCCTTTAAAGTCTTTGTAAGAGCTCTAGTTAAGATTAAAAAGGAGTTGCATTCATGTTTACTTTTATGCTTTGCATAGCATGTTTATTTTCAAGCTATCACTAAGCAACTTAAAGATTAAAACAAAGAATGTGCATCATCACTTAATAAATCTTAAAGCCTCCTATTTCAACCTTAAAGTTGATTGTTGATTTGGGGTAACACCCAAGAGGCCTAGAGCACTAAAATAAAGAATTGAACCTTGCATTTTATGATTTTCTTGTCTATCATGTTTATATTTTACGCCATCACTTAAACTCTAAAGATAATAAACGAGTGCACCTCATATTTATTTTTATGCCTCACTTTATTTTCTAAAAAGTAAAATGAGTTGCATAGCATGTTTAAATTTATGTCACCACCTAAATGGTTAGAGCTAAAGACTTGCCCAAGTATCCAATGTAAAGTTTTAAGAAACGTTGGTTTTTCAATGAAGCCATTTTGCTTGTGATGATGATGGGCTTGATGTGAGTTCATCTAATCACAAGTGCCCATAGCCATGTTTTGAAATTTAAGCTTAGGAGTACCTAAAGTAGCATTATGAATGAGATTATATGTTCTAAATCTATTTTATGAGAAATTAATTTAGCTATCTGATCTTGCGTGGACTTTAATGATTTTAATGAGATAAATTGGTTTTAAAAGAGTTTGAGTTTAAAATTGTTTTGAAGAGAAAACTAGCAACTTGTATGCATTTTAATTCATGAGATTATGTGATTTTATGGGCTTATGATTTTGGTTCTGCCCTTCATGATTGGTGTACATCCCGCCGCTTTATGGATTGCCAATCCCCACAAACCAAACAGTCTTTTCAACGTGCTTTGTCATCACTCACACGTTTCCTAGGGAAAACTTCCCAGGAGGTCACCATCCCAATATTACCCCAAGTCAAGCATGCTTAACTATGGAGTTCGTGATGGGATTCCAAAAGAAAGATGCATCTTGTGGCATAGGAATACCAATCAATTCATATAAGCCTTCCTCTGACCCAGTAGCCCCACCTATATAGAACTAGGATCCTCTCATTGGTGTGTAATCGGTTCATTCATGTACCCCTCGCTTGGAGGCATGAGCCGCTCCTTGTCCGTGCCTCTTGCACCGCGATCACTCCCGCCCCGCCGTCTCCTGCGTTACATGCCCACCAGCTTCCGCTGTTCGCCCCGAACCACACCGCACCTTGGGAAGTGTAGGTGCTGATACCATTTGTAACACCCTAATAATTAACCCAATACACCTAGGAGGATCTGATTAATTACTAGACTTTACTCTTTGCTTCAGTTCCTTAATCATGCTTTGAAAATACTTAGTGAAATTACGAGCCATTTTTTTTTAAACATAATTGAAAACGTGAGTCGCGCTAACGTGAATGATTTAGCAAAATTTAAAAGACACATAGGAATTTACAAACATCACATCATAATATATTGGCTCCATCATACAGCATCCATAATTACATATCATATAGATATTTTGCCTACCAACAGAATAAGACTAAGTGTAGGCAATCTAATAAAACATAAATAATATATGGATGGAAGGACATCCATTAATGGCACCTAGTAATAACACTCCAGGGATAGGGATAGATATCTAAAATACGAGTGAAACTAGCAGGATTCAAATTCAGGATCCTTTAGAGCCTCAACGTGATTCACGAACGCTTCCTTCCGTTTCTGAAGACGAGATGGAAAGAAAAATAGAGGGAGTGAGAAACTTATAAAAAGAATCTCAGTAGGGTACTCACCTCATGATGCATTGTGTCATCATCATCGTCCCCAGGAACCTCTGGTTATTATGAAATAGTGAGCATGCTAAGATTGATTTATTAAGTTCGAAAATATACTTTACCGAGGTCGTCCCTTTAATCATGCGTCTTATAATGCATCATAAACTTAGCATGTCATGTTTATAATGAACTTTTCCTTTCATATATAATAACATAGTTATGCATAAAATCACATCATATTCCTCATCATCATTTCATAATACTATGCATAGCAGACTATTATATTTCTCATCATCATCTCATAAATACTATGCATAGCAGAACATCATATTCACATAATGCATTTACTTAGTTTCTTAGGTGACTTAAAGTTACTTTCATCATCATTTTCCTGGGCCACCCTATACTTCACCCTTTTGGGAGTAATCTAGGTTATGAGCTCATACCTTGCTAGTCGTCACCAGCACATACTTATCCCTTTTGATAAGTAAAAATTCTATCTCTACCCTTTTGAGAGAACAGACTAGGGGCAAGAATCACCTTTTCACCGCCTATAGTTTGATTGGTCCAAGGATCATTTTCTCATATATTTTGAGTCACCTTTAAGTCTTTGCATGTTATATCATAATACAATTCTTCATTCATAATCATCATAACATTTTCTCATTTATAGTCTTATGCCGAAATAATATATACCAACTGTAATCATGCATCTGGAGATTCCAGGAAGAGAGGTGGGTCACAATGGACACGCTTAAATACCAAATCTTTCCTTAGCCAGAATCTTTCCAATTGCACTCTTAAGAATACACTTTCTTCCAGTAATAGAATATGTCTTTATTTCATGCATAAGTTTTCATTGTTTGCAACAGCAACTATAACATATAAACCAGGGAATCAATCAATGACACCAAATTCTTAATAAGCATCAAATCATATTTTAAGTACACATAAATTACTAGCTTCCCATAAAATTCTTACAAAGTTTTAAAACTCTTTTAGAACTAATTCTTTTTGTTAAACTTGAAAGAAGTCATAGGACTTTAGGCCTAACTTAACCATGGGACCGATTTATAACTTGAAAGAATGTTCATAATTAAATCTTTCACTTAAGATAAAAGGAGCAAGTCTTGAGCTTTAGAGATTTAGGTGACATCTTTGAATTATTACCATGCTATGCAACCTTATTTTAATCTTATCTTTATAAGGTGATAGCTTGGAATTATAAACATGATATGCAATTCTATTTCTTTATCTTTAAGATTTAAGGTGATAACTTAAAAATTAAACATGATGCAAGAACTTGTAATATAAACATGATGCAAGAAACTTGGAGCGTAATCGCATAGGACTAGGAGAGGAGAAGAGAATCTTAGCATTCTGAGCGCGTAGTCCGCATAGGACCTGAGGGGGATGAGAATTACATTTTTTAAGCTCCAATTCTCAAGACTTCTTAAAGAATAAATTCTTTAACTCCAATTATCTCATTTCTTTGCTTATGATTCATAAGCAAGTCTTTGAGCTCTAGGATTTTTAGGTGATGACATAAAATAAACATGTCATGCATTGACTCTTTTAGCCATTATAAAATAAAGTGAGAGCATAAAATAAACATGAGATGCAACTTCTTTATTATCTTTAGAGATTAAGTGACAACTTGAAATTTAAACATGAAATGCAAGCTTGGAAATTTAAACATGAATATGCAAGTTCATTTATTCATTCTTGAGAATTTAGTGATGACATAGAAAGTAAACATGGTTATGCAAGGCATAAACTTAAACATGGATGCAAGTTCATTTTATTTCTTTACTAGAGCTCCTCCAAGACTTTAGAGAAATATAAATTCAACCCAATATATCTTAGCAAGACAAAGTGAAAAATACATCTTTCAAGTTCTAAACTCAAGATCATAAAAACATCATAAAAATATTATTCTTTAAAGTTTTGCATCAAGTGGAACTTTCAAGCTTTAGAGGCCTAACTTGTGATGGATTCACAACCCACCCTCAAGGTCCTCATCATCAAGCCATCATCTTAGTCCCACCTAGGCCATATGGCTGAATTGTTCAAAGAAAAAGGAAGAAGAAAACCAAATGGAAAAACTAGAGAAAATCCATGAAATCATCATTTTGAACCAAGAACAACACTTAGCAAAGCATAGAAATAAACTTAAAAACAACTCCCTACCTAATCTGATTTGAAGGAAAGAAGAGAACTTGGTTTCCTTGAGTGAAATGAAAGAAAATATTCTTGAAAACTTGAAGAAAGAATTCAGCCAAGAGGAGGAGGAAATGAGAGCTTTTGGTGCTCCTAAAACTAGAATTTGTGTAAGTTATGAACTAAGCATCTAAACTATCTTCAAGCATGCCTATTTATAGAGATTTTGCAGCTCATAAATGGACAAAGGAAGGAAAGAAATCTGACCAAAAATTAGAGAAAAAAATAAGGAAGAAAAATCATTTTGTTTGGTGGCTTAAAACATGGAATCATGTTTCCATGTTTTCATGATTCTTTGTTTTCATTCTTTGGATTTTTGTGTAATAATTTTCTGACTTATTACTCAATAATTTCGTGCATTACAGCCTTGTGGAAGAGGATTTTGTGTGTTCCATGTATTTTTTAGGTGTAGGCAAGGTATTCATGCAATTTAGAGAATTTACGGTTAAGGGTTTAAGTGAATTACTAAGCAATTTGGGTGTTTTAAGCAATTTTAGGTTCTAATCAATCTAAATAAATAATTTTGACTCTAGATTAGTAATTAGAATTTAATAAGCTTTAATTTGAGCCTAATATTGCTTAGGTTTCGTTAAATCAAAAATCTCAAAATTTGTAAAACTTGCACAAAGAGAGGGCAAAACGGTCATTTTACTTAAAAATTGCCCGAGACCACTCCGAGCTTAACCAATGGTTAATCATGGCTTAAAAACACCTTTTAACACATTTTAGTGAGGTTTGGTTTAGTCGGCACGCAAATTTGAGTTAAAACGGAAAGGCGTTTTGGTCATTTCGCGTCGTAGCTCAAAATTAGGATTTTTCTCCTCTATTAACACACATAACACAAACAATCCCTTATTAACATCAAAACATCCCCTTGAGGATGGGTGGGGCCCACGATCCTCATTTTCTGAGTAAAATAACCTCAGGGCATTTTGGTCATTTTACACGTACAGAAATTTGGGGTTTGCAATACTTGCACGAATTGCTCCTAACTTCTCTTCTAACGTTATATTCCTTTATTAAGGATTGTTTGGTCTCAAATTTTATATAATATTTACCTACGGAATTTAATTCCTAATGATAGTAAAAATTACAGTAAAAATTGGGGTTACAATTGGCTACTGTACAAATGTTGTTCTAAGGTGTTAAATGTGTAAAATTATGTTTGAGTGAAGGAGGATCAATTTAGAGAAGTTAGAAAAGAATAAGTAACTTAAAAGGATCAAGAAGAGAATTTAGAACACCTTAATCACAAAATAATTCTGTTCCAGCATAATTAATTCGAGTGTAATGGGTTCATAATCAGTAGGATATGCATAAAAACCTTTCATAATGATTAGGTATTAATTACTAAGCTTAAGGTGATGATAAGGACTTAAAATAGGAATTTAGCACACTTAGACATGGCAAAATGTGATTATGTCCAGCAAAGCTAAATTGAGGAAAAGTAAGTTATAACTTAGTAAACATGCCTAGGAATCCCTCATAATTGGTTTAGGGATTGATTATGAAGCCTTAGGCAAAGACGGATCTTAAAAAGGGTCAAGAACGGAGATTTAGAGCCGGAAAGTATATGATATTTTTGCCAAACTACATAATGCTGTTTGGAATTTTAAGTGTGCCTAAAACTTATTGAGAATTTTAAGTAATGATCCCTTAGGTGTTATAAAAATCCTTAGTGAGGATTAGAATGAACGAAATGCAAGTTTAAAGCCCGTAAGGGTCAAAGCATAAGAT
>JAMLFY010000561.1:0-30099 GCA_030441495.1 Dalbergia oliveri
TCAATTTCTGAAATTTCCTTTAATCCTCATTGCTTCAATCATAGCTTGTTAGTGAAAGTATCATTATGATTGAAGACAGTAACCCCAACTTTCTTTAGAGGTGGGACTGAATTCTTCATTTTGACTAGCTTTCGAACAATGAAGGCTACTCTCTGAAGATCTGAAACCTCGCTTCTTGTTCTTGAAATTATTCCTTCGTGTGTTAACGTAAACGTTCATTTCAAGAATTATTTTTCATTTCATTTAAGTTATGAATCTCTTTGAATGAGATTAAACATGTTTACACATGATATTGTGAAAATAAAACTTGCTCATGAAGTTGTATGCTAACAAGAATGATCTTGTTTGTATATTCAAGAAACTCAAGTAAACTATTAGTCATTCTTCAAAGTATTTTAACAAAATTGGTTTGTTATCACTCAAAACTTTAAGTGTTAAAGCTTTCTGAATGGTTCTTGAACTAACAACAGGGCCCTGTCTGCCTATCACAAACATTTCTAGGTACCCACACACGAGAAGTTTTCCTAGAAACTCCCATACACTAGATAGGTTAGGCTCAACTAGCTCCTCTAAAAGAAAGTCCCACCCACTCTAAGTAATAATCTCCACTATGTCCTGGACACTTTCATAGGAGAGGTCCACTAGGTGCTTATAGAGGATAGGATGCCCCTATATTTTAGTAGCAAAATGTTGCTCTGCTTAGATATCATGGAAGCGGGAGCGGTCATTAGCCCGAGGGAGTTAATCTTAGGGCCCTGTGCTGGTAGGAGTGGTAATGGCGGTCTGGTACTCCTCCATAAAGAGCAGAAGCGTTTGATGCGTGCCAGACCCTACTACAAAAGACCTGGAAGCCATCCTAAAAACATAAGATTGGATAAAGGTGGTTCTTCAGAATATCACATGACAATATTAAGGGTCGACAATGCACTCAACCAAAAATAGGTGAGGGAATGGGGTTCTACTAGGTGTATAAGTTCAATCAGGGTAATGGAAATAGAATAATATAATAATGATTATGATTGATCATAATCACAAGGAAAAACCTCATAATGGAATTTAAACAAACAGTTCGTATACCCCCTAAACCTTCACCATTAACAACCATAAAACATGTTCAAGTCTCCCCAAAATTGAAACATAACACAAACCTAATAAGACGAGAGAAGGGAAGAGGAGAAAAATGATACTAACCTAGATGATGGGGGCTATGCATGGTGATGAATGAATGGTGCGTTAGATAGAATAGGATAGGGTTATGCACAAAGTGCGTGCGTAGTAGTGGTGGTGGTGCAGAGTAGTTGCGCGTGGTGGAACGGTGGTGACACGGTGGTAACGTCATGGTTGTAAGGGAGATATTGTGAGTGAGAGGGTTTTGCAAAGGTGGGGGGAAGAAAACTTGTGGGTGTGTGCGTATGTAGGTGTGCTTTGTGTTTTTATTCAAAACGTGCATGTGGCCAAGCATTGCGGTGCTCAAGTAGCATTGTGGTTCTTAAAGTGAAACACATGTTTCACTTAGGGCACATGTTTTTTTTTGGAGAAAATTGTATGTGACCTTTCTTCTCTGTTAAGCATTGTGGCGCTCAATAGAGAACGTGTTATTCTACTTATTCAAGCATTGCTTTTTGTCGAGCACTATAGCGCTTAATGACGCTGTGGCGTGGGCAGAATCCTTCTTCCTCTTGATTTTTCTCAGCGTGGCCAGTCTTACTCACTCAAAACCCTGTCACCACCTATATAGCATGAAGATGAAAATAAAATCGTATAAATTAAAATGACAGAAAACTTAAAATAGTGGATTGTTCCAACGAGCACTTTGGTTTACTATCCATTACGTTGGACGTGCAACCCCCAAGGGGTATAAACTACAAATAAAATACTATGCCACTCTTGGTCAATAAATGTAGGGTAGCCAAAAAGAGCTATTGAGATCTGAAATTGGAAAAAGAAAGACAAAATTTTCTCAAAAGAAGAGGTGATGAAATCTCAAAGGAAAATTAATTTTAAGAGTGGAGTGAACTCGAGGAAGGGAAAATAGTTTCCAATTTGGGAACCTTTACCTGTGTGTAACAAGTGCAGGAAATATCATGGCTCCAAACCTTGCATTTTTTAACAAAATGTTTGCTATTGGAGTGCAAAAGGGATACCATGTTAAGGACTGCACAAATGGGAAACCATTGAACAATCTTACACTAAGAACATAAACCAAAAGGAGAGTATTTAATCTTAGTGGAGAAAAGGCAACTTGTTCTCCTGACATGATCAAAGGTACATGCTTCTCAAAAATAATCTCTTGATTATAATGTTCAACTAGGGAGCTACACACTCCTTTATATTATTGATTGTGTAGAGAAGTTAAATTTATCTTTATCTTATTTGTCTTTTGATTCTGTTTGTTCTTCTCCCACAAGTGAAAAGGTTTCTACCTCTCATACATGTTTGAATTGTCCCATTTTATTTATAGGCAAACCTTTTGTTATTGATCTTGTTTGTTTACCTCTATTTGGTATTGGTATTATAATTGCAATGGACTGGACTTTTTCTAATGGCATCATTCTAGATTATTTCAAAAAGATTGCTTATTTTCCCAATGACCTAACTAAAAAACAAAAATCCCTTGACTACATTTCATTTAATGCTACTCAAGTAGAGATTTCTTAGAAGAAGTTGAAAGGGCTCTCCTTTATTCTATAAACTCTAAAGTTAATCAAGATATAAACAACATACCTTTAGTGAGAATTTCTAGAAGTTTTTTCCAAGGATATAGAACCTACCGCCTAAAAGAGAGGTTGAGTTTTTCATTAATCTAATTCTAGGAATAAGACCTCTATCCTTTGCACCCTATAGAATTGAGTTTAATGAACTTAAGAAACAAATTGAGGATTTGTAGTCCAATGGTTTTATTAGGCCGAGTACATCACCATAGGGTGCGTTAGTTTTGCAGTAAGAAAAAGGATGGAACCATGAGGTTGTGTATAGAATATATGCAATTGAGTAAGGTCACAATCAAGAATACATATCCACTTCGCAAAATAGATGACCTGTTGGATCAATTTCTAAGACCATCAATCTTCTTAAAAATTAACTTATAGTCAAGATACCATGAAAAAAGAGTGAAACAAGAAGATACACCTAAGATAGCCTTTAGGGCTAGGTATGGCCTTACCTTGACAAATTTGTGGTAGTCTTTATAGATGATATCCTTATCTATCAGAGGTAGAGAGAGCATGAAAACCATCTTAGAATAGTGTTTCCAGACTTTGAAAGAAAAGCAATTGTCTACCAAACTAGAAAAATGTAAGTTCTGGTAGAGAGAGCGAGGTTTCTAGGCTATGTGATCACTCAAAATAGGTAGATGTAAATCCAAGCAAAGTTAAAGCAATAGTTCATTAGGAAAGGCCAAAGACAATTCCTGAAATTTGGAGTTCTCTTTAATTAAGGGTTACTATAGTAGATTCAAGAAAGGATTTTCCCAACTAATTTTACCTTTGACTAGGTTAACTGGCAGAACCAGCCTTTTGAATGGAACTCAACTTGTGATGTCAATTTTAGGAGTTAAAAATAGACATACCTTTACCCCAGTCTTACATGGATTTAGAATATTAAATTAATTATGACTTTATGATGACAAATACCAACTCATGGACTTTGATGAAAGGTCAAAAGAAAACTTCAGAAAAATTATCTTAATTTTAGTCCATTTTAAAATTAATATTTAGATTGACAACTCTATGGGTCGATAGATTTTATTGAATACGACTTTATTATTTGGTCAAGTTTATATTATTTTGGTCAGCTTATTTAATCTAAGTTTATGCATTAATTAATTTATATTATGTGCACTTTATTCGGTTCATTTTATTAGTTAAGTTTATGCATTTCATAGTCATTTTGAAATTATGGATAATGACAAGTAAATTAAAAAGAAGATATTTAAAAATTTGCCATTAATCACAGAAGGTAGAAGGACGAGTTGTAACATCCCTTTAGGTTACGTGACTTGGTTAGTGTGGCATAAAAGTCTGATTTCGTCATCATGATATTAAAGAGTAACATAGAGAATGAGATTTTCGTAAAAGAATGCCTTCAAGCTATGTGTGAGACAACGGACAAATTGTAGATGAAGATATAGCACGAGAAGGGGGTTAAGTCATGCTTTTAAATCTTTTTTACTTTTTGAAACTGCAACAAAGTCTATTAAGTCTTTAAACTTAAAGGAGTAGAAAAATAATAGTTAATTAGCTTCAGAAAGTTACTTTCTAAAGTGTCAGAAACTTTAAACTATTTCAAAATGTTCAAGCAAATTAAAAGACTAGACAACAACAATAATGAATAAAACACAACAAATGAATATAGAGAAGAGAATATCACACATATGTTTTATACTTGTTCGACCAACTATGCCTACGTCCAATTCTCAACCAAAATTGTGAACTCCACTATCAACTTCTTTCTCTATAGAGAAACCCATATATCCTTTTTACTATCTTTCTCAAGTTATTTCCGTGAGCAGTTTGTACATTCAACCCTCAAACACAAGTAATTTTGATCCTAGCCTCTCCAAGCTAATCTAACACTGATTACTAATGGATCCACATAAGAGATATAAGATTTTCATGTTTTTCACTCCAATAAACACTCAAGTTTCCTAATATAAAGGAATGGGTAAGGAATCTACTTGAGACTTTTTCTAATCTTCTAAGGAAGAATATTTGCTAAGAAATATAAGAAAGAAGATTTTCTTTGGAGAAACTGAAATTGATATGAAAAAGATGTTTAGAAAGTAAGAGTACTTGAAGGTTTTGTGCGCAAAAAAGTCTTTTTCTTGTTTGAATGTTTTCTCATTTTATACTCGAATTTGAATAAAATCATTGCCTCATTATCTTTTCTCTTCTTGACTCATGTTGATCAACTTGGTGTATCCTAGGATTTAGTCTTCTTGACATGTGAGCTTAATTGTGTCGTGATAGTTTTTATAGTCCAAAAACCATTGTCCTTTGTTGCTAAAATAACTTTAGAAACTACTTTTCAAACATAGCGTGGTTTCTAAACTTCTTTATTTGTGAAGACTTTATTGGGGATGATGATTCTTCAAGCATAAAGTTGTTATGTCACTGTCATAACTTTTCGAGCCTTTGACTTTTTTTAAATTCAAATTTTCTTTTAGTTTCTAATGACCTAGTGTAGTTTTTGATGTATGCCTTGGTTTTGATGATCTTCAACACTTTCTACTGTTTATATTTATTCTGAGTTTCTTTCTAAGATGGATGATGATCTTCAAATGGTGTTATTCTTCTTGAATGATGAGCACAAACGAATATGATGATGATGTGCTTGATTTGATCATGAGCGAGCACTTTCTTGAGTTGTCATGCTACTTTTTGAAGTCACAAACAAGTTTTGAAGACTTAGTTTTTCTTTCTGATGCTCTAGTTTGCTTTCTTAAGTTTTGTACATACTATAATTCACTTTCTAGCTATTTTTCACATTCTTAAGAATTTAAATATCTTTGAATGAGATTTTTATCATGTTGGATCATGACAATATGAAAAATAAAGCAAGAATTGAATTATATATGTATAAGAAATCATGTTAAGCACTCCAGAAAACTTAAGCAAACCATTAGTTCTTTATTAAAAGTATTATAACAAAATTTGCTTTGTTATTATTCAAAACTAAGTATTGATAGCTCAAAATTCTAGAGCTAACACAAATGACAGTAAGAACTAAAGTAAAGAAATCATAATTTTAGTAAGATTTGTATGACATGCTCTACTTGGCCTATTTTATTTATGATATGACACTTGATTATGTTCGTATAATGCTAATGTAGCCCTATGTATTTATTATGAAGATACGCTTAAAACCAACCATTGTTTAAATGTTCTAAAATCATTCATCTTCTTCTGAGAAGTTTTGAATTCTTAGTTTCTTTATTTTTTTTTGTTGTTTCAAATTAACTAAGTAACGCGTAAGGGAAGGCAACCGTTAGGAACTTGTGGATTTAGGTTTAATTAATGCCTAATTTTCTATTGTGGATTTTAGAAATATTTCAGTTTATAATTAATGTCATTAAGTACTCATACTAAAACCCTCTTCTTGTACTCTTTTTAATTGATGTTAATATCATATTTCATGTGTTAATTCATATTGTTAGCTTTAGTATGAATGAGTGTTACACAACACTTAAAACATTGTGTAAGAAAAATTATAAAAAAATTAATATATTATTATCATATCTAATTTTTAATTATTCTACTATATTAATAATTCAAACTCATTATTTAGACCCCACCGCTTTCATAATCTTTATATATAAAGTAATATTTTAAATTAAATTTATATTGTAATTATTAATTATTTTCATATGATAAAAAGTTAAAGATTATAAGGGGTTTTATTCTTTTTTTTTTGGTTAACTTTTCAATATTATCCTATTTAGTTTGTTCTTTTGAATCATTTTTAATATTATCCATCTATGTTACTATGAATAATTTAGACTCATTTCAAGAAAAAATTTTCCATATATTATTCATAGAGAAATTTATGCCTACCATTTTATGAACCTTTAAGTTTTTAAATTTTTATTTGTATTGTAATTATTAATTATTTTTTAATAATATTTTCATACATCTCTTCTATTAACACATACTCTATATTGAATATTATGCCACTTTTCAGTTCCACAATTTTTAAACATTCAAAATATTACAAGCCTTGTCTTTAGAAAGTTTAAAATATTATAATTGAAAGTTTTTATAACTTATATTTGACACAATGAAAGGTGTTATAACATTAAAATTTTATAATATTATTAATAAAAATAAAAATAAATTGAAAAGCATAAAAAAAATGCATTCATATATTTGAAGAAAAATTTGCACAAATATAATTTTAGAAACCACCATGAAAAATAATAAATAAAATAAAAAATTTAAAATGCATTCTACAACTTAAATGTTGGAAAAGATTTCTTCTATTATATATTGGGATTCATTTTGCATAGTTAATTTTTACATGCATATTCTTTCCTAAATCAGTGCATATTTTCTCCTAAATTTGTCTTTTTTCTAAAAAGTTATATCATCAATATACTTTTCAATTCTTCCTCTTTTTTGAAAAGTTTCTAACTTCAAATTTAGAGTTTTTGAAAATCATAAAAAAAGCATAGCTCCCACTATACTATATTTAATTTTTTGCAACTAAAACATTCCAACTTATCAATTTCATAATTTTTAATATTAATTTTCTTGAAAAAAATACTTCAATTTTTCAATATTAAAATATTAAAAAATCAATTTCACAATTTACACTTCTTTGATAATGATACTAATTATTTATTAATTTTTTTAAAAAAATTAAATAATTACATACATCACTTTTATTGAAAAATAATTGCATAATTGATGCACTACTTCAATAATTAAGATAACGTAAATTAGGATTATATATGATTTTTTTTATTAATTATAATATATATTTTAAAATTGATATTTTAATTTACTAAAATGATGTACATGGAAAGGAGGTGTAATTGAAATAACATAAATTACATTTATTTATTATTTTTATTAATTAAAAAATATATTTTTATATTTTTATAAATTAAATATCTTAATTTTCTAAAATGATGTAAATGGCAAGAGATGATGAAAAACAACCACTAAAGTAGGCACTCGAGAGATTTGTGCAATGGGGATGGCCATGGAACGGAACAAAGGAAGAGTCCGATTGTTAAACGGGGCAAGACGGGGAATAAGGTCCCTTGTATTAAATATTTTCACTTTTAATTTGAATTATATTACATTAGTAATGTTTGTTATTATGGATATTTATGTATCGAATCTAAAAGTATTTTGGAATTTTTCAATAAACTTGTGAATATTCGTAGCGATTCAAAATCCTCCAGAAATGAAGAATAAACAAGATGACAAAGATAGGGATGATAATAAGAGGCAAAATTCTAAATGGAGACGTGGCGGAGGAACATCTCCTTATCATAGAATCCTCGTTGTCATCACCTTATAAATGCCTTATGATATGCTCGTTCTCTTCAAAATATCTATTAATTTATGACAAACATAATATTAAGAAAGATAATAAATGATATCGGTGTTTGAGTAAAATATAGTGAATGAACTAATATATCCTTATATATTAATTAATATAACACAATGTTCAAAGCTAATATTAAATGGAATGCTTTTAGAATATGAAATTAATTAGGGATAATATTGGAAAAAAATTAATGCTTTATTCAAATACAAAATTGAAGGTATTTTGAAATATGAAGTTGTCTGAAAGTGGATAGATATACTAAAACGAGAGAGTATAAAATTATCTACTTATTCTCTTTTATTATTCAACCATTTCAACTTTCAAAATGTGCAAAATTTTTATAAATAGACTTTTTATTGTTAGTTAAAGGTTAAATATAGAGATTTTTCAACCTTATAAATATTATATTTAAAAAAAGATATAAAATAGAATGACATATTTATATTTTATTCATTTATTTAGTTATTTGACTATTAACTTATTTTCAAAACAAATTTATATACTCAATTTTCTACAATATATATTTAAATAAATTATTCTTACTTTTGATAATGGTCAACAAACTATTTTTCATTAACATCTAATGCATTGCACGGGTCAAATGATTACTATTTTATATTTCTTTTAAAAACATTATTATTCAAAGCAATTTTAAAGGCAAGTGAGTTCAAGTCTTTAAATACTCTCCTACTTGTCTTAATGAATTATGGGAGGTCACGAATTAAACTATCCCATCCCCCTGCCACCCCTATTTCCTAATATCTTATCTCTCAAAATTTTTTTTTTTAATGGTATCAATATGTAATAAATGAGATGGTTGACAAAAATTAAATAAAAAGAAAACGTGGAAAACTTTAATGAACAGAGAGAAACATTAATTTTTTATGTTTTAGGAGGGATAAATATTACGGAATATTTACTAGCCAAGTCAATTATCACATTCCAAAATTAACAATATACATTGTACCAAGAAAATAATGACGTGCTTGTATCACCTTCAATTATAGTGCTAGAAAAAAAAATAAATGAGTTAAAATGAAAACAAATAAATATTGTGTTGACTATTATAATGAAATAGAGAAAAAATAATAGGCATTATACAAAACAAAGAAAGTAATTCTAAACTATATTACATATGTAGAAAGAAGAATGTGGATTTTTTTTTTATTTTGCTTTTGCTTACCATATGTTTTCTTTTTCTAAAACAATTGACTGCAAAATTAAATCTATTTAACATGAATAAAAAATTACGAAGAAAACCAATATCTTTGAGCGCTGTAGTTTCCTTTGGGGAAAAAATGACACACGGTCATCATAAAATAAGGCACCTCAGTACACTATGGAATAATTTGTCTTTATCTCTTTTTGACAACTCACTAGCACCAACATTTCTAACTTTAAGAGATAATATACAAGTAAGACCAATGCAAAAAAGGGAATTCCTATAATTCTTTTTTAAAAAAACTAAGGAGTTTGAAGACTAGACTTAAATTCAATCTATAAATTGATCACATCTCTTGTTTCATTATTCATTGATACACACTAGAGATACACAGCAAGAAATATTAAAAGTTGCAGCAATTGACTAAACAAAGCAATCAACTTTCTCATTCAGAGGATACAAATTCTTATATCTGGTAATTCACAATTACATAATGTTATTAATCTCTCTGTCTTTCAATTTTTGGTCTGTGAGATCAATGGATGTGATTTCCTTTAGTACTTAGCATGTTTATTTTTCTTTCGGCTATTGATTTATTTTAATGTTTACAAGAGTGATGAGCGATTGAAGCAAAAAGGTTCTAACTTTAACTGCCCAAAGCTTTTGAATTCTCAAATCTTACCCTCTTCTTGATCTTTCTTTGTTATTCTTTCACATTAGTGGATATGGATGTCATTTTCTTCTAAACCCTAATTTTATAAAATGTTTATAAAATTGAATGACTGAAGCAAACTGTGCACTCTTTTTTCATGTAGAGGCCAATTCTCAAATCTAATGGTATACCATATTTTTGCTATTCTGTTACATTAGTTGGTGAGATTTTCAGTAGTGGTGGGCATATCAATTTTCTTAAATGTTTTGTCAAAATGAGGTTTTGATGTATACACATTTTCACCATTTTTTAAGTACCAAGTCCACTTATTTTTTTACTTGTCTACTTGATTTGTTAGGGGATTCATTAGATCTAACAATCTTAGAACTTGTTTGGTTTTTATTTCTATTTTCTAAATTTCTTGTTTTCAAAATTTTATGAAGGAAATAGTGAAATTATAAAATCCTATTGTCCACTTTCATCATTATCTTCACAAAATTATGAAAATATAAAATAAAAACCAAGTAGGCCTTTTTTTCATAAATTAATGCTTCGCATAGATGTGTTCCAAACTTAGCCTAACCTAATAATTTTTCTTGGCCTGAAGCTTATAAGGTTGAGTTCAAATTTTCAAAATACAACCCGATATGTTTTGTGGTTGAGTTTGGACTATAATTTGGGATGACTGGATTTGGCTCACAGTTCACATAATTTTGTAACTTTAATTTTATACTTAATAAAATATTAAAAAATTTTATAAAGTTCAATTATTATATTTTTTATTGATGTATTTGTTTTGAAATATATTATAAAATATATTTTTTTATTTTATTTCTGACTTATATATTTTTATGACGTCACTACACATAATTTCAAAATATAGGAAGTAAAAAATGGCATACTCAGAAAAGTTAGGTCGAATACATGTTCATGAGAACTTTGATCTATCCACCATATATAAAACTATATTCAGGGTATTTTGTATTCCAGATTCTTTTCAATCAAAGTTAAAATTAATAGTAAATTGATCTAATTTATTTTATGTTATATCTTTAACTTCACATTTCTATGTTTTATTCACAATAATTCATATTATTTTTGTTTAAAAAAAATTATAAAGTATAATTATCAAAAGTGTGTATTGATTTCTTAATAAAAAATTATTATCAAAAATGAAATCAAAATAAAATGGGATAATTTTCTTGATCTAATTTTTTATTAATTTTATTGGTGTTTTAATGCACTATTTTTTTTATTATTTCATATTATTAGGTTGTTCAATCATAAGGATTAGAGCTTAAAATTTAGTACCAAGAACAAATAAAACAACTCAAGGATTGTCTTCATCTTGTTGAGGGCATATAAGTCTCATATTCAAGTAACTTTGATCAATTTGCTTAAGATAAAAGTAAGGTGCAGTAGTCAAGTGAGTTGGGGCTTATAAGGTTACCATAATCCAATTGAGGGTGTTTAGACTCTAGAGTAGTTATGGCATTAGAAGAAATAGAAGGAGATGAGAACACCATAGGGTTGGAACATTTAGAAGTGTGTGGTTCAAGTATGGGTTAGAGTTCTACAATTAGCAAGCAAAAAGGAAAAGTTTCAAAGTTTGAATTCTAAGGCATTGGTTGATCCATGAAGAGAAAGGGGTCTTGGTCAATCAAAAGAAGGAAAAGACTTTTGGGCTATTAGTGAAGTAAAATTCTAGGAAGAAAAGAAGCTTGGAGTGCAGGTAAAGTAGACCTATCAATTGAAATTAGCTTGAATCTATAACTAATTACTCAAAATTAACATTGGTTCTCAATTAATATATCATCATAAATGTATTTAATATATTATTTCTTTTTCAATTGATTATTAGCATCATTTTAGCTTTGTATTACCACTTATGTTATTGTATAGCTACTATTTACAAAATTTTACAAAAGTAAAATGTTATGTATGTGTAGGTTATAGTCACTTCTTGGACATCTAGATATCAATGCATAAATAAGTGAGAATTTTAGTTGTGTTTCTAGTGATATGATGAATCTGATAAGAAAATTATCATATGAAAAATTATTTGACCAAATTCACCACTTATATAACTGAAATCCATAATTATTAACACATAATTCTCTTCATTTTTCTTATAAACAAATTAATCGGTTATATAACTAAAACTCCCACTCTTTTATGCATGATTTCACATTTGTCAAAAGGAGTATCCATCCATTATATCACTATATGAAAATAATATTACCTGTTGACAAATAATGCTACTATTTTTAAACATTATTGTGATGTTGAATAATATTTTCCTTTGGTTATCATGCAAGTTGTGACTTTGCGGGAAAGTTGCACTAGTTGGTTCTTAATAGTTCATTTTCTTTGATTCTTTGGTCTTGTGACATAACTTTGGCAATAATGAACCATCAAGGTGACATTCATGCTTCACTTGCACTACTAACTCTAACTTTATGATGCCATTATTGTTTTGAAAACTATGTTTTCCTTTATTATTACAGGAGGCCAAATCGAACAAGACAAAGCCTGGCCTTATATACAATTTGGAACAATACAATTCAAACCACCTTCTTCATCAAGTTCCATTGTTTCTAGAAGTGATCAAGGGAACTATCTTGACAACGATCTTGATTTGTCATTAAGATTATCGCTGCATCCACTAAATCAGAATGCAAGGAGCTCTATTCTGAATGCAACTAGCAGTGGAATACAAGAACATGTTGTGGATGACAACAACTTGATATTCTAATTTAACATGACAACAACTGAAGACGATTCTAGACAAACAACAGCTAAATACGGTTCTAAAGAATTCGCTAGAGGTGAAAGTTCTATTACAAATGAACAATGTCAAGTTACTAATTCTCAACTCAATGGCAATATCAAAGTGAACATATTGTCAGGTGTATGTGATCACCTAAGAGATTTTGAGGCTATGTTTGGGGTTGGCACAATAACACCAACTTCTATGGTGCAACGATCAACCTATGTTGCACAAACTGAAAGCTTCCAAACCAATGTCCAAATGCAAATCAAAGCTTTGAATGCTCCAATTCCGAACCACATTACAAGAAGCTTAGTAGTTCCATTACCTAGCCAAGGACCTTTGTTTTGCCAAAGTGAAACTCCTGCATTTTTTCCTGCCTCAGAAAATGAAGATGGAGAAGGTTCTTTATTCCAGCCATTCTCGTATGCTCCTAATTTCCTTACCATTCTACGAGGTTTCCTTTGGAGTGCAGACATGAGTTCAACAAGTGCTTCTGAAATTTTGCATGCCAATTTTGGAGTGGGAAGTGCAATTGTGGCACCTTATCACAACATGAGAAATGTTCAAGAAAACAACATGGTTGGTACTATAACCGCAACCACAACTAGTACACCAAACTTACATTTTGTCAATGGAACTGCAAACTTCTTTGGGACTAATTCTTGTGCACAAGTAATTAGTCTGCCTAGCCCAACTATTCATGTCCCATCAGGTGAAGTCCTTCTACAAGCTCACAAACAATCAACTTTTTTTAGTTAATTTCATAATTCTAGCACTAAGATCCAACATATTTCAGGGACAATATCTGAGATTCAAGATGTTAATGGCTTTTCAAGGTCACCCCATGTTTCTTCAACAATTGATTCTATACTGAGATGAGCAACCAAATGGCAACTCAATGATAAGTATGCCTTTGCATACATATTTTATGCCCTATTCTTAGTGTCCTAACTCTCTATTATGCTTTATTATATCCATTTGTATTATAGTTGTGCTTTGGTCACTGTTCTGTATTTTGAGCATAAATAAAGTTGTAGACATTTAAATATTGTGTTCTTTGACTTTTAGGAAAGCTAAGAGTACTATCTACAACCTTCATGAAGAGCATAGAAGTAAATAGAAAGTCTAGCTGGTCAAAATAAGCCTAGAAGTCAAAACTGATATGCTGAATTTTAGATTAGGCAACCCCTTCTTCACCTATCTTCTCCCTCATCCACTCTCTCATTCTCTTGGTTTAAATCTTTTTCTATTGTGCTTTGTAATTTTTCCATGGAGGAATGAATTTTTAATCTAGCCTAAGGACCTTGGATATTGTAGTTGGTCTTGAGATTGTTCTCTAATTTGGTAATGCAATTTAAGTTTCTTACTCTTTTTCTTTATCCTATTATGACTATAATGATATTTAGATGTGTATTTGTGATTGAGTTGGGTTAAATATGTATTAATTGGTATATTGGCATGTGTTTGATTTTCATGGGAATTGGGTAAAATTGAGGTTTAGGCCTAACCTCACATGAATTATATTTAATTGTATGTTATGATTTTGCCATTTAGCCTCTTTGCTATGCTTGTGGCATGGGTGTATGGTAATAACTCATATTACATGCTAGTTATGTGTTTGCATTTATGTTCATAGGTCTACGAACATGAGTATGAATTAGAAATTTGAGGAATTAGGATTCTAGTTGGATCTTAGGTTATATGTCTTTGAATGTTCAGAGTCCTGACTTAGAGTTAAATCTTAGAGTTATGCAATTTATGAATTCTTGATCTCGTGATTAAGTTACTACATGTTCCTAGGAATCTCAAGTTGGAGCTTTTTATTGTTAGTTTAGTTGTTTTATTTTATTTCTATTTTAATTCTCTTGTGTCAATCCTTAAAACCAAAATCCCCTATTATGTACATTCTCAATTATGTAATGACTAAACATCCACATGAGACAACCTAATTGCAACATTGTACTGTATTTTCTTTGTAATTTGTTTATTTCATAGATTTTAATTTGATAGCGAGCTAGAGTCACGACAATCTAGTACTTATCAAATTTTGGCATAACGAGGACATTCGAAGCTATTTATTCTTGTACATATCTCTTTTTTTGCTTATTTGGTTTTGTACATACACTACAAAAAAAAAGGCTAAATTGAGGGGGTTTTAAAGATGAGGTTACAAAGAACCCCTTTAATCACATATAATGAAGCAATTTTCGATATGGCAAAAGGAGGTCATTATTTTTGGGGGGTTTTGTACTAAACAAAGGAGGTTTTAAGCCCCTAGAAAATAAAACACTAAAACTCATATCTTCCAATCGCTATTCCCAATCACTTACATAAGTCACCATTCCCACGTTTTGCTTTGAAACCATTCACGCATGCACTAGCACGAATCGCTGCATCAATCAGAGTACTATTCTTCTACTTCGGCTCCACACCGTGCACTCACTCTGGCTTACATGCATACTCTACTTCTTATCAGGATGCATTTTGTAATGCCCGAATTTTACCCACATGCAAAATAATCAAAATACTCCTAAGGTCATTTTTGCCAAGAATTGAGGATGACTGGCCCGGCCATCCTCAAGGGGTTAGTTTAATATTTGATAAGGCTTATGTATGTTTTGGATATTGACCAGTGTGAAAATCACAATTCTCAATTTTTCTATGTGTGAAATTACCAAAATATCTCATAGATAATTTAATGGGGGATTAAATAACAATTGGAGCTGGTCATCACTCGGCTATTGGATATGCTAATTTATGGGCATATATGATTATTAGAGAGTTTTGGTGAAATATGAAGTAAAATTATCATTTTACCCTTGGTTAGTGCTAATCAAGCTTAATTAAGGTAATTAAGGACATATGAGCAATATTAGACTCAAATTAAAGATTAATTATTTTTATTAATCAATTTTAGATCAAAATAATAAATTTGAGTTGATTGAGGTATTAGAATAATTAATCATGCTTAATTTCATCCCTAATCATAATTAACAAGTCAAAGAGACAAATAGAATAATCATGATATCATCACCAAAAAAAAAAAGATAAAACATTATGCTTTTTGTAAGAATACTTTCCTAAAGTTTAGGAGATATGTGTCTTAAGACCATTTCAAACAAATAATATTTTAGCTCAATTTTTATCTAGAAACCTATTAAATTATTATCATTTTAGTCTTGAAGAATTTCAATTTTTCCTTTTGAATTATTTTTAATGCTTGAAAATTACCTAACCTAATTTTAACATTTTGAAAATTCCAATCCATGTCCCCAATCCCTTAGCCATGGCTTTTCCCTCATTTTTCAAACAAAGACACATACACTCACACACACTCTTGTCCCTTATTTTGAATTACTTTGAAACTTTGTCTCCAAGTTTAAAGCAAAGTTCTCTCTCTCAAACTCTTTTAATCTCTCTCAAGTTTTCTCAACTCTCTCTACTTGTCTTTATCTCCACCATTCTCAAACACAACTCAAGCTTCCCTCATGGAGATCTCTTTACATATTTAGCCCCAAAACACAACCAACAAAACATAACTCTCATCCTCTCTCAAAATTGCCATGATCACCATACAACCAAGAAAAGATTTTTCTTTTCTTTGTCCTCAAGAGACCTTATTTCCTTCACTCTCCTACCTTTCTCTTTGTTTTTGGTTGTTTCATTGTTTATGTTTTACAAAGAGCTTGATGATGAGCTCTTCTGATGAGGGTCCAACTAACCCACCAAATGGCTTTAACAGACAACCAGCCCTTTCATTATGACTCAAAGGGACAGAGGCCTAAAGAAACCACAAGGACAAACCCTTAGCTAACCTGAAAGCAACACTAGCCAAATTCAAAAAATATGGAAGGATAAAAGCAGGAATAGAATGAAAGACATGAATTCCAAGTGGAAGAGCTTGACCATGCCTAGCTAGAGCATCCGTACAAGCCTTGGCTTCCCAAAAAATATGCTTGCAACACCCTTCCTCAAACTTGAATGCATAAGTGATAATCTAACTAAGCAGAACATGATAGCTATGATGAGGATCATATCCCATTAGCACCATATGAATGGCCGTACTAGAGTTAGCTACACCATAATCTTATAAAGACTCAAACCTATAGCCAGCCTTAGACCATGAAGCATGCCCCATAACTTCGCCCGCATAATATAGCATCTTCCAAGGTTGCAAGAAAAGCTACCCATATAGGAATTTGAATCATTTCTCTCAATTCCACCATAAGCGCTTGAGCGCCCAAGGATTTAACTGAGCCATTATTTTAAAGATGCCCATCTATGAGGGGGAGTATACCAATGCACAAGCACCTCCTTTTTAAGCCGACCTTGAACTTTCCCTTGGAACTCATCCATTTGCCCAAGTTCCTCAGATCTCTTAGTAATGATATCTCGAATTTGAAGGGGGGATTGTTGTTGACCTTCAAATATCAGATATTTCTATTATGCTAAATAGAGTCCAAAGCTAGGGAAGAAAATGTGCCATTTGAGACAAGGAATATTTCCTCTCCCCTCCTTAAGGGCTAAAGTTTTTTCTTTTGTTCTTTTGTTGAAGAAATAAGTTGAAGCTTGACACTTTATGCATATAATGGCTAAAAATGAATAAGCATTGTAAATTTATATTTCAAGTCATCACTTTACATTTCTAATGGTTAAAAATGAGCTAACTTGCATATTTATTTCAAGTTATTTACCTTACGCCTTTAATGTTAGAAGCTAACTGACTTGCATATTTATGTTTCAATTCCAACACTTTAGATTTCTAATGCTTTAAAAGAATTAACTTGCATTTTTAATGTTCAAACTTGGTACATTATGTTAATGATGAAAACAAATGAGTTATCTTGGCTAAAGTTTGTCACTTTATGGTTCCAAAGTTTAAAGTTTTTCTTCTTATGATTTGTTTGTGTTCTAGAGTTCAAAGCTTGGCTTTTTATGACTTATTCATGTTCTAATAATTAAGATCTTGTCCCTTTGTGATTTTATCTCTTAAAGTTTGTTCTCTTTATGCCTTATTTTGCCCTAATGGCCAAAGTTGTCCTTTTATGCCTCTCTTATGTTCTAATACTCAAGACTTGTCTTTTATTATTTGGAATTTTTTAACACACACACACACACACATAGACAGATATATACATACATACATACATACATATATATATATATATATATATATATATATATATAACGGCCATAGCATGTATATTAGGCCTAAGGTTAATTTTATTTGATTTAAAACATGTATCTTGTGTTAAGATGTTTAAGGAAATTTTTGAAAGAGTTAGAAACTAATAAGGGATAAAAATGTAATTTGAAACATGAAGGACCTCTATGAATATATTTTCGGTTTAGCTACTATTTTGGGGTCCAAATTTGGTTTTTCTAAGCGTAAAAATGGTATTTTGTGTTTAAAGTGTCTTAGGATAATTTTTGAAAGAAACTAGTAACTATAAAGGGATAAAAACATAATTTTGAACTCTTATCACATTTTCAATTTTGCCATTATTCATTACTATTTGGACACTTTTACTAATGTTTTGGATGTTTGGAATGTCAAGAATGTAGGTAAAGATGTAGCACAAGAGGGGGGATTGTCTGGTGCTTTCAAAACCTTTTCGATTTTTGAAACTCAACAAGAGTCTATCAAGTATTTAAACTTGAAGAGCGAAAGACACAAGTTAATAAACTTTAGAATGTTACTTTCTGAAATGTCCAAAAACTTGGTAAAACTTCAAAAACAATTTTAAACAAATATGAACTTTTCACACAATAGAAATTGAATAACACACAATAAATAAAGGAGATAAGGAAAGAGAATATCACTAAGATGATTTTATACTAGTTAGTCAACACTACCTAAATTCAATTCTCAACAAATCTATTGAGTGTTAGGTCCATAACCCTTTAGAAAGCTTTAATGCTTAAGATTTTGAATGATAACAAAACAAATTTTAATAAAATATTTTGAAGAAAGTACTAATATTTCACTTGAGTTTCTAAAATGTTTACAAGACCATTCTCGTAAATATATTAGTTCAATCAACGAGTCATTTTTTCACAATAACTTGTTTCAAACATTTTAATAATCTCATTCAAAGATATTTAGAAATTAAACAACATGAAAACAGCTTAGAAAGAACATATATATGTTGGTCACACGATAGGATTTTTCCAATCCAGAATCCAAGTCTAGATCATAGAAAATTGTTCACATATTCAAAAGCAAGCATCAATGAACAAATCCATCATTTTCTTATGCAAGTTATGAATATAGTCCTCAATCTTATGAAAAAAGATATCTATAAAGATCAAATTGAACAAGTGAAGATCAAAGAAGAGTTCAAAAACTAAAAGCACTTATCAAAAAGCATGTGTTATTAAAAATCATGCACTATGCAGAAAATGAGGGAAAATTCAAAATTCAAAATTCAAATTAAAGTCAACACCCAAAAAGGGCTAATAGTGACATTTATCATTTTAGCTTGGTTAAATGTCCAAGCTTCTAGAAGAATATGATCAGAAACCATGGCAGAAAGTAAAAAGTTATTTTGAAGTATCACTTAGAAACCTCCTATTTGACAATGGCCTTTGTGCCTACAAAAAGTAGCCCTGAACAGCTAAGCTACTTTTCTAAATGGCTTTCCCCAGGACATAAAAAGGAGATCTACACTTGTCAAGTGGAAGGAAAATCATGGCAACAAGTTGATTTGAAGATCGAGTATAAAATGAGGTCAGTGCTTACAACTCAAGATTTTTTGTTGAATCAAAAAGAGACCTGCAAAAATGCAAATTTTTTTGCTTCTTCTACAAATAATATTACATCTTGTAATTAGCTTCTATCTTAATAGAAAACTTTTTCTAGTTACAATTAGAAAAATACTTTCTTATTAGGAAGAATAGTTTAGAAAGAAGTCACTCAAAGTTTTAGAAATTATATGTTTCATTTCCAAAAACTTGAGTGTTTGTTTGTTAGAGTGAACCAACCTTTATCAAATCATTGTACCCTGATCCAGTAATGATCATTATGAGAGTAGCTTGGAGAGGCTAGTGAAAGACTACTTGGAAGTGATAGTAGAGTGAGCTCCTGGTCACATGAGTTATTTGAATAGGCTAATCAAAGACTACTTGGTAGTGACAATAAGTGAGCTCCTGGCCACGTAAATTAGCTTGAGAAGGCTAAATAAAGGTGTCGTTCCTTCTTAGGGTTGAGAAAGGGTTTTAGTGGAACTCAAGGATAGTTGAGAACTGGAAATGGCAGGATTGACCAAACAAAAACTCTATAAAGTATCTCTCTCTCATTCTATTTCATTTACCTTTTGCTTTTGAAATTCAAAATTATACTTTTTTGAAATTTCTTTTTAAAACTGTAAGTCTTAAACTGGAACATCCTAAATTTCATCTAGGCTATTGACTTGAATGAACTTGAGCGATTGATTTACCGACTAGGTGGTTGATTTTGGCCCTATAGTGGGAGGGGTTAACATTGATAATTTATTGTTGATTAATAACAAATAATGTTAGAAAAATCAAGTGTGTCTAGAAAAAGATGCAAAGAATTACAAAAATGCCATTATTTAGTAAAATTATGAAAATACCCTTGCTATGTAAAAGAAATTACCAAACTACCCTTGCTTTATTAGTTAATGACAAAGAATACCAATGCCATTGTCTAATTATAAAAATATCCTTGTCTTGGTTAAAGAAATTCTACAATGTCACTACTTTAATAATTACTACAATGTCATTTGCACAAATCCCTAGACTTGTTTTTGAACAAAAATGAATATATGTCATTGGGTTAAGATGACAATACAATAATTCAATCACATACATCATGCACATTCTTAACCACATACATGCACATAGACAATATCATGCTAAAAATGAGACTTAATAAAGAACACTCTAAAAAAAGAATCACCTAAAACAAAGTTCTCTAGCTCAAGATATAAATTTTCAAAGTTAAGCCAAAGACTAAAACTCTAAATATGACTTAACAGTAGTAAAATAGGTGTAACTCACTCTATAAAAATGTAATTTCAACTATGTTGGAAAGCTAAGACACATCAAAACATATCCATGTATGGTATGTAGAAATATTTTCACCATAAAAATCCTGAATAAGAAATAAACTTACGGGTTAGTGTGCTAAGAGAGTCTAGAAAAGGGTACTTTGTAAGGATACTATAGCATAATCATAAATGTGTTTTTAATTAAATTACCCTTAATGAAAAGTTTGATGAATTAGGAATCAGGAAATACCTTTAAGAGGTTGAGATATTAAGTATATAGAAAGTCATAAATTTTCATGTAAAAGATGTCAGAACTATAAATAGAATATTAAAGTCTTATAAAGAGAAAGTTTTAAAAATATATGTAAGTCATAAAGAAAGCTTAAAAATATATAAAGAACCTCTAATAATATTTTAAAGTGCATTAGTTGAGTAGGTCTTTGATTTTTGACATACTAGGTAGGAGCATGTTTACTTTTTAATGAGATATTGATGATAACATGCTTATGAATATATGCAAAGAATGTGATGCATGCTTGTGTAATCAATTACATGATAATTTATTGCATGTTATGATTATGAATGATTGATTGAGATGCAAATTTGATATGTTATATGACAGGAAGCAAATTTGGGAAAATTCTGTTCCCAACCATAATACGGTCGAATTTTTGCCAAATTTGTGGACTTAGAAAAATTATGGAATTTTGAGCATGAAATGATGAATGATAAGTTATGATGTTAGCCATTTTTATAGGCTTATGTTTACATCTCTAAATGACATGCTAAGATTAAAGGTGACATAACACACATGGAAATGATTCTCTAAACTCAGGAATTAATAGTTATGGGAGGTGACCCAAAGAATTGATCCGATTAATGGTTATGAAAGGTGATCATATGCCTCCTATCTGACACTTCTAAAGTGAGATGATACGTGTAGACTATGACGAAGTTAGGTATAGTTCATAACCTAGAACTCAAAAGGAGAATATTAGTAGCTTAGAAGAGAACAAGAAAGTTAAGTCATAACGAGTGGATTATATTAAAATGAGTTATATTCCTTATGTTATGATAACTCCTATGTTGCATAAGCATTGACATGCATTTCTGGTATGATGTATTCATGACACTAAGATTCATACTATAATAATGGTATTTGGAACTAAATAAATGAATTTTGTTTATGTCCACTATTTAATAATGTGTAACGACTAGTTAGGGAGCGGCTATGAGGTCATGAACCTAGAGACGTCTCTAAAAGGAGTTATATGAATTGATTGTACTACTAGGATGCATAGCCCATAGAAAGAACTTCAAGAAAGTGCTTGACTTGGTAATTTTGATGGGTGACCTAAGTTTTAGGAAGCGTGATGAGGACAAGCATGAAGACATGTTATTCAATCATAGAGTTATGGTATTCCTTATGTGGTCATGATAAAGTGGTGGGCTGTAATGCAATGTGAGGGCACGGTATCCAAGTTACATGAATGAACCGATTACACATGAATTAAGTCATAGGTATGGGACTATAATAAGGATATATGAATTGATTGGTACTACCTATGCCACAAAGATGCATAATAAAAGAATACGTGCTTGACTGGTAATTTTGGATGTGATTGGGAAGTTTGGAAGCGTAGTGAGGACAAAGCACGTGAAACATTTGTTTGTGTCGGCAATCATAAAGCAATACAAAACTTCCTGAGGACAAAGATGATGACATTTGTTTGGAGGTGAAAGCCCTTTAGATTCTTGTACAAGTTTCTCATTTCCTCTCTCTTTCTTTTCCATCTTGTCTTCAAAGGGCAATAGCTATGTTAGTGATCTACGTTGATGCTCCCACTTGGAGATGCACTTCAATCCTGCCAACTAGTCTTATCATTTTGAGGGTCGTCTTGCTACTCCTACCGACCTTGCTCATGTGCTTGGATACCTTTTCCCCTCTCAGGAGCATTGTTAGTAGGTGTTGATGATGAACCTCTGGGAGTAGTTGTGAATTTCTCGTTGAAAGGATAACCTTCTTTTGATATTTTGTTAAAAGTTATCTACTCTAGGCATATCCTAGTAGGAGTAGTGGGAGAGATGTTTTAGTAAGTTATTTTAGTTTTTATCCACATACTATTTATGTCTTTTTTGAATAGCTGTACTTAGCCCAACCTTTGTTGGTGGGCATGATATCCTTGTAGTAGTTTATTTTGGTGCGTGATGTGGAACGGTTAATACTTATGCTATAATTATATATGATGATGTGATTATGTTCATGTGATTGTTGTGTTTGTACTTGTGCATGTTATGACTTATTTTTATTTCTCCTCTATATGTGCGAGACAGATGATGGGTTTTACCTAGTACGTGCGCTAACGTTTTGTTTTCAAAGTTCAAAAAAAAATTTACCCGTATTTTTATTAAAGTATTTTCAGGAGTTAACAACAAAGGCTGGAACAAAAGAGTAAATTCTAATAATTAACTTAAATGCGTCCTAGGCGTGTGGGTTAAATATTAGGGTGTTACATTAACTAAGTTCAAAAAGCCACTTTCTAAATGCTACTAATCAAATTTTCTCCTTGCACTTCAAGTATACACTTGATAGATTTTGTTTAAAGTTTTAGAAAAGAATAGAAGTTAAAGCTTGATCTTACCCCCTTTTCTCGTAATTAGCATAAGAGCTCAAGCCTTTAAGGGGTTGAGCATTCCAATGAGTGAGAGGTTAAAGATCCTAAGGATAAATCGCATAGAATATTCACATTACAAAAGGACACTCTATAAACGACCACCATTCTTTGATATTGGAGACTACACTTATTGGAAGATAGAATGTAGTGTTTATTAAATCCACAAGTCTTGACTTGTGGGAGATTGTACAAGAAGGAGATTATGTTCCATGGAAGAAGTTCTAGGAACTGAAGAAGCATCCTCCACTTCTAGAAAATTCCAGGAGTAAGTGGATTGAACAACACAAGGCAAGGGTTCAACTGAACTCCAAAGCAAACCATCTCTCACCTATGCCCTTAGCAATCCTGAATATGACAAAACCATTACCTGACACAACTATGAAAATCTGGGAGACTCCACATGCTACACAAAGGGACTGACCAGGCCAAGGTGACTAAGATCAGCATGTTGGTCCATCAATACGAGATGTTCAAAATCATTGAACAAAAAAGTATTGATAACATAACCACAAGGTTTATTCATATTATGAACCAGCTCAAAGGTTTAGGTAAAAGATACTCAAACTCTGAGATGGTAAGGAAAATCTTGAAGAGTCTACCTGCAAAATGGCTTCCCAAAGTCAAAGCCATCATGGAAGCCAATGACCGTCAAACTCTTAACTTGGATGCCTTCATTGGGTTCTTCAAAACCAATGAAATGGCACTTTTAGAAATTCATAGTAATGCCATAAAAGAATAACAAGTATGTTGCCTTAAAGTCTTCTCACAAAAACAGATCAAGAATAAGGCTGAAAAGCTTCTAAAACTTCAAAAAAGAAGAAGACTCAAGAAGAAGAAGAAGAAGAAGAAGAAGATAGAGATGAAATCTCTATGCTAGTGAGGAAGATGTCCAAAGCTTAGAAAAGCTAAATCAAGAAAAGGAAGGACTTCATCCTTACAAAGAACCAATAGGGCAAAGGGAAGCTAGAAAATGTAAACCTACAATTGTGAAAAGAAGAGACATTACAAAACCGATTGTCTCAAGCTCAAAGGTCAACAAAAGAAGTTCCCTTCTAAGAAAAGGAAAGGCTGGCCACCTGGAGTGACTTAGAAAAAGAGAAGAAAGATTAGAAAGCCAAGACAAGCTTGAAGATGCCAATTTGTGCTTTATGGCTGACTACGCTTTAGAAGGATAAATAGAGGTAAATAGCCTCCTGAATTGTATCTTTGTTATGATGAATTATTGGTTTTATATGATGAGTTGCTCGATAACTCTAGATTCTCCTGTCACTACCTCTCTCCTAAGAAGATCATCAGAAAATGATCTTAGAACTTGAGAGAGTGAAAACAAATTTACATAAGACTTGAGAAAGAAGAAATGGAAGAAGAAAATAAATTTTTGAACATAAAATCCAAGTGTTTAGATACTGAAGTGTTTGACAAAGGTCAGAAAGCTCATAAAGTAATTTCTAAACTTGAAAAAACTTCAAAGCTTCCCAAATATGACTTGGAAAAGATGGCAAATGGCTCCAAGAATTTTGAATTGATGCTTGGTGGTCAAAGACCATACTTTTAGAAAACAAGATTGGGATATGAGAGTGCAATAGATGAGAAAGATAAAGTAATCTCATCAAAGAAAATAAAGAATCAAAATCCTGTAATGGGCATCCACCTAGAAATGCTTTATGAGAAGAAAAGCAAAAACATAGGTTGGTAAACCACCCCTAAATAAAACTAACCTAAAAGGACCAAGAAAATATAGGCACCTAAAATAAAAGTAGACAAAACACCCATTTTGATCCATTTAAAATTTTGATCAACCAAATTAGTCCCTATAAAAAAAAAAAACTCTCAAATTGGCCCTACAAAATTGAATAGTCGGACAAATTGGTCCCTGAAAATAAATCTCCTAAATTGGTCCCTACAAAATTGAAGAATCGCCTAAATTAGTCCCTCTGATAAGTCAGGCAAGGAGGACTAACTTGTCTGATAATTTAGTTCTAGGGACTAATTTGATAGATTTTTTTATAGGGACTAATTTGGTTGAACAATTCAATTTTGGGACCAATTTTAGAGTTAATTTTTCAGGGACCAATTTGGTCGATGCAAAATTTTAGAGGGATGAATTTGGTAGTTTTGTCTAAAAAGTATCTTTGTTGTAGATGTGTTGAGATCACATGATAAGGAGGACTCAAAGTGGTACATGGACAATTGTTGCTCTAGACACATGTTAGGATCTAGAAAGTGGTTTAGAAACCTAAAACCAAAGAACTCTAGATCAGTAAAATTCCTGATAGAGGTACAAAAGTCATTGGCATTGGAAACATTGGTAAGGGTGATTCTCATCAAATTTCTAATGTCTTATTGGTTGAGGGTCTGGCTCACAATTTGTTGAGTATTAGCCAATTTTATGACCAAGGTTTAAATGTTATGTTTAATGCAAATATTTGTAATGCAATAAATCTTACGTCTAGACAAGTCATTTTATCTGGTAAAAGACTAGATAACACTTATGTGTTACTCTTGGATGACCTTCTAGACTTTCTAGATCAATATGTAAAATGTCTTGCATCTTTTATGGATGATAAGTGGCCGTGGCACAAGAAACTTAGGCATATTCATATGAAGCTGATTTATGAATTATCTAAGAAAGAGCTTGTTAAGGCTTACCAAAGATCAAATATGACAAGGATTCCACTTGTGATTTTCTGAGAAAGGCAACCAAAAAGCTTCTTTCCACAATAAAACATGGTTTCAACTACTAAGTCACTTGATCTGTTACATATAGATTTTTTGGACCAACCAAGGCTATGAGTCTTACTAGGAAGAGATATTGCCTTGTCATAGTGGATGATTTTTCAAGATTTACATGGGTTATTTTCATAGCTTCCAAGGATGAGGTGGTTGAGAAATTTAAAATTTTTGCAAAATGAGTTTGTAATGAAAAGGATTCTCAAATTACCTCTAATAGATCAAATCATGGAGGAGAATTTGAAAATCGTGTTTTGAAGAGTTTTGTGAAAATCATGGCATTTCCCATGAGTTCTTTGCTCCTAGAACTCCCTCGCAGAATGGGGTTGCTGAAAGGAAAAACAAAAGCTTACAGGAGATGGCCAAAACAAGGCTTTTAGAAAGTGATTTATCAAAAGGTTTTTAGAGAGAGGTTGTCAATACTTCTTGCTATATCCAAAATAGAATCTTTCTCAAGCTAGTCCTTAACAAAAGTCCTTATGAGCTTTGGAAAGGAAGAAAAGCTAACATTTTATATTTCCATATCTTTGAATCCAACTATTTCATTCTTAACACCAAGGACAAGCTCACAAAGTTTGATCCTAAATTAGATAGTGAAATTTTCTTAGAACATTCTTCAGTCTCTAAAGCTTATAGGGCATATAGTAAAAGAGCACTTTATATTGAAAAGAGTATCCATATTAAGTTTAAAGAACTCAAAAAGGACCTTGCTAATGATCTAGCAGACTTAGAAGATGATCTTAAGAAGCTCAAGTCTCAAAGAGCCCTCAGAAAGCAAGCCAAAGAAAACACAATTCTCAGAAAGTAAGCTCTAGAAAGTACACACCTCAAAAAGCTTACTAAGGACACCAAAGCCTTCAAAAAATAAAATTTCTAAATAGGAAGAAGAACAAGATGAGGATCAAAGAGATACTGCGAGCAACATGGATATAAAACTACAAAGGAGTTTCTGATTTAGAGTAGTTTCTCATAATTATGTTCTTAGAGACATTTCTAAGGGTGATAGAACAGATAATCCGTTAGAAATGAAACTAACTATGCTTTCATATCCATCATAGAACCTAAATTCATTGAAGATGCTTTGAATAATTAAAGTTAGGTGGAAGCTATGCAAGAGGAACTAGATCAATTCAAGAAAGCAAAGTCTAGACACTTGTGGAGAAGCCAAAAGGAAAGACCATCATTAGAACAAAGTGGGTGTTCAAGAAAAGTTAGACGAAGCTAGAAAAGTGATAAGAAACAAAGCAATACAAGGTCATCATCAACAAGAAGGAAT
This sequence comes from Dalbergia oliveri, assembly GCA_030441495.1. NCBI lineage: Eukaryota > Viridiplantae > Streptophyta > Magnoliopsida > Fabales > Fabaceae > Dalbergia > Dalbergia oliveri. The sequence goes on from JAMLFY010000561.1 coordinate 27,336, forward strand.
TGATTATAATGAAACCTTTGCACCTAGAAAGGCTTGAAGTCATCAAATGCTACTTGCTTTTGGAGCCTTCAAGGATTCACTCTGTTCAAATGGATGTAAAGTCTGCCTTTTAATGGATTCCTTTATGAGGAAGTCTATGTAAAGCAGCCTCCAAAGTTTGAAGGTGAAGCCCTTCCCAATCACGTCTTTAAGTTAACAAAGGCACTCTATTGTCTGAAACAGGTTCCTAGAGCTTATATGAAAGCCTGAGTACTTTTTTACTTAAGAATAGATTCAAAAGCGGTAACGTTGTCACAACCCGTTTACTTTACAACAAAATAATCACTTTCTAATATTCCAAATATATGTTAAGGACATTATATTTGGTCTCTGACCATTCTTTATGTGAAAAGTTTTCTGAACTGATGTAAAGTGAATTTGAGATGAGTATGATAGGTAAGCTAAAATTCTTTTTGGGTTTACAAATTATACAATAAAAGGAGGGAACCTTGATCCATCAAGAAAAATATAGAAAAGTGCTTTTAAAAAACTTTAACATGGATAAAACAAAACCCATTAACACCCCATGTATCCATCTTAAGTCATTGATGCAGATAAAATGGAGAAAAAGTATTAGAAAGTAATTATAGAGTAATAATTGGCTCACTTCTATAACTCACAGGAAATAGGCCTAGACATTCAACTAAGTGTGGGTATTTGTGCTAGATTTTAATCTAACCCAAAACAATCACACTTAAATGTTGTCAAGAGAATTTTTAGATATTTAATAAGTACTACTAATCTTGGCTTATGGTATGAGAAGGGTACTTTTTACAAGATTGTAGGTTTCTGTGATATGAATTTGCTGGAGATAGAATGGACAGAAAGATTACCAGTGGATGTTGTTATTTTGTTTGGAGAATCTCTCTTCACTTGGTTATACGAGAAGTAGAACATTATAGCCTTTTTAACTTGAAGTTGAATATGTAGCTATTGCCAATGTACTCAAATGCTATGGATTATAAACCAACTGGAAGATTATCATTTGAGGTATTCCAACCTTATCTTATGTGATAATAGGTGCTATTAATCTTGCAAAGAAAGGTAGCACCTGGTAGAAACTAAAGGAATTGCTCAAAAAAGTGAAAGTAAAAGAAACCAAAGGCAAGACAAGAAGTAGAAGAAAGCCATAACCCCCAAGCCATCCATGCCATCAAAACTGAGGCAAAGTCCTCAGAAAGTGAGCTCCCTAAGAGAAAGCCTGACAAGCTTCCCATTAGAAGGCAAGAAATAGAACACAAATATAGAAATTTACCTAAAGATGTGCCTAGGGTTGCTCTGATCTTGAAAGACATGCTTAAGGCTGAACAAGTTGGGGTTGCCATTGAGGACAAAGCTTACTCTAAAGAAAGGATGAGGAACAAGCTGAAAGAATTCTCAAGGAGAATAAAATTCTCCAAGAGAAGAGGAAAAATAAGGAAGCATAGAGAATAGAAAAGGCCAAAAGCATTCAAGGCTCCAATACAAAAAGGTCAAAATCCTCTGTCCTAAACCTTTCAAGCCTAACAATGACCCACCAATTTGGATACACCTTCTTCCTAATCTCTGTTGCACCTCCAAGAAGCTAGATTCCCTCAGAAACTAACTCAACAGTTGAGTCCACAAATTTTCCTAGAAAAACTGATGCTAAAGCTAATATGGCTCCATAAAGCTCCATAAACTATTACCATAGGTGGTGACAATGACTCTTTGATAATAAGGCAGGTGTTGAAGTTCATGACAAAAAACATGGAGGATGTGTCACAACCTAAAAGGGAAGGCTCTAAGGAACTCAAGATCTACATGAGTGAGCTTTCTCATGCCTTCAAGCCTATTGTAGAAGAGCTGGAGGATGCTGCGCTGATCTTATTAATGTTGTAATCCTATTACTACCTCAACCTCCTCCATCTATTAGAATAACTCCAGTGGAGGAAAGTGTTAAGCTTCAAAATCCAGCTTCCAAGTACTACTACTCTCACTACCTCTAATGCGTTGTTCTTGCTCCTACTACCACCACTTCTACTAAAGTACAACTAATAACTACACCAACTGCTATTGCTATCATAGAAGATGAAGCTAATTCACCTAGGACTGGAGATACAATTCCTCTCAACATCCTATTACCTGGACCCTAAGCCCAGAACACCTATCCCAATTCTGCCCAACCTCAACCTCAACCTAGACCCTAACCACATCTCTCAAAAGTCTAGTTTCTCTTGCATAATCAACGGGACATGACTTCTAGACTAGATAGAGTTGAAGTTTCAAACAAGGAGATTTGAGCTCAACTGAGGCAACATGAAGAATGACCTCTCCAACTTCTTCAAGAACTGAGAAACACAGTCGATGATGGTGTGACCTCAAGCACAACCTTTTTTGCTTATGACAAAAAGGGGAGAAAGAATTAAAAAAAAAAATCTTTGTGCTAAGAGTCAAATAGGGTAAAGATGTGGGGGAGTGCACTTCAAAAAGTCATGCATATCACTACACATCATTTTGCTGTTGTTGGCATTAGCTTTAGAACCCTTCAAAAAGCTTAAGTGCCAAATGTTTTGAGTGATAACATAACCAATTTTGAAAAAATATGAAAGACTAATTGTTCCCTTGAGTTTCTTGAAGCAACTAATAGGTCTTTTACGTTGGCATAACATGGTTCTTAATATGAAAATATTTTTCACATGACATGTCTAAACAAACATATGCTCAACGATTAAAGAAAACAACCAAGTACAAGAAACAAAGGCTT